>PVJD01003022.1:0-177645 GCA_004026545.1 Mormoops blainvillei | reverse complement strand
AGCTTTTGGTTTCTGTAGAAAGACAAGGTATGGTATAAACAGGTTAAATGAGACCGTGAGGAAACAATCAGACAAATCCAGAATGAGGGACATTCTATAGTCAGTTGGTCCTGGCCTTTACAAGCAGTCATGTCACACATGTGCGCACACACAGTTCTGGATTAAGAGAAATGAAAGAAACATACCAACCAAATGCAATGTGTGAGCCTTGATTAGATCTTAGATCAATAAAGCCATTTATATATATATATATATATATATATATATATATATATATATATATATATAAATTTTATTTATTTACTTATTTATTGGTCTCTCTAAGGCCAAGCATCCCTCAAACTGGAATTATTCTAAGGTCTGAGCGGAGAGGGAGCTGGGTTACGACTAGGCAGAGGATGTAGCAGCTGCCCCAGTTATAGCAGGAGGAGGCACCGGCGATTCCCTGTTCTGTGTCTTTATAGAGCTTTGTTTCTACCAGTTAATGGAACTGATTGCAGTCTGTCTTGCATAATATCTTTTTGCGTATGTTTGCAACTCCTACACTATATTGTTCCTGAGGATACATCTCATTTTCTCTTCTTTCTAAATGTTGATTTTGTTACTTCAAGTGCATTTAAGAATTAAAGTTCTGTTTTTAAAAATCCAATTAGAATTCTGAATGGGATTGCATTTGTGGCAGACTGTATTTTCCAAAGATAGCTGCACCAATGTATGTCTCATCCCACATGCTCTTTTCACAATGTGATATTAACATTATTCTATCGACAGATGGGGATCTACGTTTCCTTTCCTTTTACCTAGAGTGACCTTCACACCTGCCTCAACTGATAATGTGCAAAGGTAGCAATGGGTAACTTTCAAAGCTGGGTCAAAAGAAGCCATTAGCCTTCTACCTGGTTCTCTCTTGGGAAAAGGACTGCGGAAGCCCTGGACCAACATATATGAAGTTCAGCTAGTCCCCTGAGGGCACCATGCTGGGATCATGCAGAAGTTTACACATAAGCAGAGATGCCAAGGATGCCCAGCTGTCCCAGCCCCAACGGCTTCAGTCTTCCCAGACCAGGCACCAGGTATGTGAGTGAAAAAGCCCTTGAGATGGTCCCATCCACAGCCCATTGCAACCTCATGAGAGGCCAAAAAGCCAAAAATGCCTGGGAAAGTGGCTCCCAAATTACTGGCTCACAAAAATTGTGAGAAAGAATGATTATTGCTTTTGTACGCTATTATGTTTTGGGGTAATTTGTTACTTCACTGCCACTGGCATAGCACTGAATTTATAAATCAATGTGAAAGGAAGATTATCATCTTTATAACATTACATCTCATGCAAGTATACAGAATGTCTTTCCATTTATTTGGATTTTCCACAGAGGTTCTACAGATTCTTGTTTCAGTTAAATACCAGAAACTCAATGGTTTCTTCTGCTATTATTTCTTATATTTCTAGTCGACTATTGCTGGCATAGGGAAATACAATTTGATTTGATAGATTCATCTTGTATCTGATTACATCACATGAAAATAAAGTGTTATCTCTTCCCCTACAATTCTTACATTTAATTTCTTTTTTTCTTCCTTAACCTGTTGATCAAGACCTCTATTATCTAGAGTTTCTTTGGTTGAATATAATGCTATAGATTTTTTGTTACTTAACTTTGTTAAGTTAAAAAAGCTCCTTTATCATGATTTTACTGAAAATTTAAAACATAAAATGACACTAAATATATTCTTTTTCTGTATCAAATGACATCATATTTTCCCTCCTTTGGTCTATTGATATGATAGGTTTTCTGATGTTGAACCATCGTTATATTTTTGGGGAAAATAGTACTTATGATGTATATCTTCTCTATATAAACTATTAAATTGGTTAGCTAAACTTTTTCTTAGAATTTTGGTAACAGAGGGGGGCCAAGGAGCTTTCACATCTGTGACCAAATGGTATGTATGTATAGGACTTTTCTGTGTAGCAGTTCAGCTTCTTTCCAGGGAGATCCTCCAAACTCTTGTCTCTACTCCTGGAATTGATCAGGTAAGGAATTTGGAGCCTCGCAGAACAGACTAGACTCCTGTCTGATCCTCCTGCCTCTGGTTTGGCATCTCACTCCCAACTTCCCTTCGTCAGTGCCTGGCTAAGTCCACAAACTCCTGCTCAGTTTCTCCAGAGACAACAGCTCCCCACTGATGTAGGGCTGGGAAAGGAGAGTCACCTGAGGGAGAAGATACAAGTGGCTCCTATTCAGACTTTCAAATTACCCCCCTTATTTTCAAGGTTAGCAGGGGTCTGGCTAATAATCTGTGTAATCCACAGGACAGGCTATTACTGGTCAGCCAAAATAAAAAGGTAAAACTTCCGTAGACTAATTTGTCCACAAATTGAAATTTTTAATGAAAGTTGCAGAACAATATGCAGAGGGAGACACTGGTTCACAAACCCTTATGTGCTTGCAGAAGCACACGCACAGGTAGCCCCATGTTTCACAGTGGCTACCATGTCGCCCACGGACAGGGAGGCTGAGCAGGAGAAGGGGTATAACCTTCTACTTTAAACACTCTGCCGCTTGATTTTTTTGTGGGGAGGATAATGAACTCAAATTACTTTCATAATTACAAGAACCCAAAGAGGTATTTTACTGAGTCCTCCTACTTCCTAACCCCACCCCAATTATTCCCGGATCTTGACAAAAATCTTAGCAGCTGGGACTGCTACTTACTAAAAAGGCACAACCGACAGTCTGGGCCCAAGTGAGTGGCTGGCTGAAAAACCCTGGGGAAGTCTGCCGTCGATGGCGGTGCTCTAGGGCCAGCCCCATGAGGGGGCAGCTTAACACACCAGCGCTGCAACGTCGTCATCTGAGCTGCCAGCCCCAGTACTAAAGCAGTGCAGAGCCTCTCCCAGGCCTTCTTACCATTTTTGCTTCCCTCTTCTCCATTTTTAACTCTGGCTGCCTGTGTTTAGCATATGTAACACTATGATCACCACAGCAATGGGACTGGTATGGTGGTGCGAATGAAGGCACATTCTCTTTTTCCTTATTTGAAGGCACAGGAGGTACTGAGCACTTTTTTGTGGTAGGGCCACAGGAACATGGCCTATCCCTCCCGTAAATTAAGGTGAGCAACACCCCCTGCACCCAACTGAAAAGCAGCCTCTCAGTCTGAATGAACGACGTTCCTGCATGGCCAGGTCTGTACCCAACACACTAGCTGCTGGTGTTCCACACTGCCCTTCACAGGCCCCTCGGAGAAGCACAGGACAGGCACACCTGCCACAAAGGAAGGACACACAAGCCAAGGGCAGGGCCGGATGGTTGGTCTTTCTCAAAAGCCCCTTTGGCGCTCACCAGTGCAAGACACACAGGTGCTAAGTACTGCAGGAACCGCCAAGAACAGCCAGAAAAAGTCTCAATTCTCATGCCACAGCAGCCCTGGGTCTGCGGTTCATTTGGCTTTTCCATCCACCCAGGAGGACGGTGGGAGGGGGCGGAGTAGCCTGCATTTCAGGAGCTACTCCTATGTGCCAGGCATGGGTTCTGGGTGCTTTTTTTTGCATCATTGCACTTAGTCTCTTGAACCTCATGCTAGGCACCGTTATTATCTCTGCTTTACAGATGAGGAAATTAAGGCATGGGAAAGTGAAGGTCAGACAGTTATGAGTGATTTGGAGCCCTGATTCCAACCCAGGCAGAGTGACCTCAGGACAACATGACGAACCAGGTGGAGAAGAGGGATGGAGAGGGAGAAAGGAATAAAACAAGCTGGCCAAAACTGGGACTTGCTCCTCCTTTGCAATCAAGGTCAGAGCAACTGAGCTTTGGTTTAAAACCAGGCCCTTATCTCAAAGATTAGCTAATGTGAGACTCAAGGTGGGAGAAAAATTTCCCATAATGTTCCTGTACTCCTTTGGGTGATCTAGAAATATATGGGAAAAACTGTAAAGGGCATGGGCCCCTGTATTTTAACAAAAGTCACAAGCTGGGAGACAACCTTCTCTCCTTCTCTAGTCCCACCAGGTATGACAGAGGCAGACACATGCAGGCTCCCTACCCACACCTTTATTCCTCTATTAAGGAGGACAAAAGCAGTGACTGCTTTGTGGCTGGAGTGTTCTCCCTCCTCATTCAGATTCTGATAGGAATGGGTTCTTCCCTTAATCACCTGAGTCAAGTGACAGAGGACACAGACAATGAGCTCACACGCATTCACCTCTCCGCCAGCTGCAGAACCTCAGACCTCACAGTGACTTCACAAACTTCACTGTTTACTCTCAAAACCACCAGCACATTATCTTCACTCATTTATTAATTTAAATATTTTTAATAATAGATCAAGATCTTTGGGCTAAAATTTAAAACATACAAATGAAATGCTACCATCAACTTTTCTAACAAAACTGCATAAGGTGAACACCTGTCCAAAGCAAATGTTAAACCCAGAAGGTGGAGAGGGTGGAGGGTCAGAGATGAAGGGAGATAAGGTCAAAGTAAAACCAGGCCGAGCCTGCCTGTCTATACCGACCCCAATCTAGGTTGGAATCTAGCCCTGGGCTCTAGGAATAGAATCCCCACCCCTGCACCAGGCGGAATTTCCCGACCTCCCTGGAGGCACTCCTTGCACAGAATCTGGCTCCAAGTGCCCAGCCTGCTGCCAGCTTGGTGTGGTATGGTGAAAGGGGGCTAAGCAGGAAGCTAAAAATATGTGCATTCTCATCAAGGGCCTGTCTCTAACCACTGTGTGACCTTGGACAAATCTTAGCATTTCTGGGGCTCCGTTTTTTCACCGAGAGTGAGGAGACTGGCTTATGCCTCTAAGATTCCTTCTAATTCTAAGGCTCACAGATTTAAAATTGGGGATTACTGTGGTATTTTCCCCTACTGAGAGTCCCCTACAGTTCAGGGAGGACCTTGGGTTCTTCTGCCCCTTAAGAAAGTCAGTACTATTTCCAGGCAAACAAAAGGAATTGGGAACCCCTGCCTGGCCTCACACATGGCAAATACTCTAAAATATTTTCAGAATTGATGCTCTTCTTATTTTTTTTAAAGAGTATCGATTAGAAAAGGCAAGGGGATACTTGCTATTCACACACTGACTGTTAAACTTCAAAAGACACCTCCCCTTGGACCACTCGTGCAGCATCCTACCCCTAGGTCCCACGCGGAGCTGCCATCACCTTCAATGACCTGAAGGAGAGAGACTCAGAGATTAAAGACTGAGAAGCACAGCAGTAACATTCGCCTTGCCACAGGTACCAAGAGGAGACCAATATGGGAATAGGCCAGTCACTGGTTGACCCTGTTACCCACGTACTGCTACGAACATGGATGGCAAAGTAAACGCAGGTGAATGTGGCCAAAGTTGCTATGAAAAGGTAAAGACATTCCATATTTGCACTCCGTTTTACTTAACTCTCTCTCTCTCTTTGTTTATCCTCACCTAAGGACATGCTTGTGATTTTAGAGAGAGGGGAAGGGAGGGAGAGAAACATCAATTGGTTGCTTCTGGCATGTGCCCCAACCAGCAACCCAGGTATGTGCCCTGCCAGGAATCACACCCACAACCTTTCAGTTTAAGGGATGGCACTCCAGCCAACCGAGCCACACCATCCAGGGCTAGTGAGCTCTTTTAATAGACTTCTAATAAATTCAACTTTAGCACAAGGTCAAAGCACTGACCTTAAGCCTCTGTGGGTAGAAACATCTCCAGTTTCAGATAAGCCTTCAAATAGGCCTCAACAGGTTCTAAGGAGGGAGAAGTATTTCCCACATGACTAAGAAATGCATTTTCTAAAGAGACCTGGGTGTCCCTTACCTCCCAGGGCTGTGCTTAGTAGAGCTTGCTAATGGGACAGCTACAAAGCACTACCTTCTTCTGAGATGCTCTTAAACAAATAAGGTTCTAAGCATGTTATTATAAATGAGATATAACAGATCTGTCAAAGCAAGTTCTTTAGACTGTCTCTATTCTTTTGAAGTCGCTGAACAGCCATTTGCTTAGATCTTCTAAGCAGCCTAACAGTGAGAACACTGATACATTGTCAAATCAAAGTGTAACCTAATTTTAAGTTTCTTTCACAGATTAACTTGAGGGAAACACAGTATAAACCTGAGTTTTCCACTGTCTCAGCAGTCAGGCTCTCGGGAAGGGAACCTCTCAGTATTACTCCACTTGCGCCAATTTTCATTAAAAGGCCTCAGCCAGGTCAGAAGCTGTTACAAAGCTGATTCCTCACATTGACACTTTAAACCAAGCTGGTGACAAGATGATTAATTCTGCTAAAAAACCTGGTGGAGTGAAAGTTATACTGGAGTACGGGGATCAATTGAGAAGTCTCATTCTTTTTATGTCCTCTTTCCTGGGTCGCTTCTGACTAAGCCATCACAAAACCTGCCGGCAAGAATGTCAGAGCTTCACTGCAGGGTCTGAATCTCCTGTGTCCCGTGAAGGTAAGTCGCCACTCGGCAGCCTTACCGAGATCTCTTGCCTCATTTTCTTGGCCTCCTTCTCGTGTAGTTAAGAAACTCCAGTACCCTCACAGTATCGGGGAAAAAATAAAGAGGTGATCTCTGAAGTCTTCCCCAAAATCAAGGGTGTAGCCAAATTTAAAATTCACATTTCTCGACTTCCAATCCCTCTGCCGAGCCTGGTGAGCCAGGATGGATTTCATGATCCTGGTGCTCACGCGTGTCAGCAAGGACTTAACTCCCCGCTCCGACTACAGGCCAGGTCGGGCCACCCTAATGCAGGAAACAGCCCCATCCCGTCGGTTTAGCAAGGGCCAGTCCAAGTGCTTCTGAGCTTTCCACAATTGAGAGAGGACACTCACATCCTGGACTGTACCAAATAATCAAAGCAGCCCAATCCAAACTCTGCCCAATCCTCCATATTCTGTACGTGCAACGGAGTGAAGGGAGAAATAAGGGGTGGGGAAGATGAAGGAATATAAACATGATCTCCAAAGTCCAATAAACAAAGTCAGCCTGCCTGAAAGAGGGAGGTCAAATCTATCAGCCTAAGACCTTTAGTCCACTTTTTACATTGATTTATGCAAATTCCAACCATTATGAGTAAAAAAAAAACAAAAGAAACCCTCACTTTTGCTTCAAATATCTCTCTGCTCACATCTAAAAAGAATCAAATAGGATCAAATAACACCTAAGAGCATACTTCAAGAGGCGAGTCTTTCTGATGGCAGAAAGATGGGTTCCTGTGCCATCCAGCCATTTCACCACAGACAAAAAGAAATCGACTAGTTTTCTGATACCCTCTCATAGTATCGGAGATTTATTAGGCTTGATCTTGATTGATTATGCTGCTCTTTTTAAAATTCCATGGACGTCTGAGGTGAAGCGTACAACAGGGAAAGGAAACTAACTGCAAAGTGTCTATTATAATGAACCCTCTTATTAAATCTGAAGACAGCTTGGCAAGCTGGCTCTTCCAATGGCAGGCAGGTGTGGAACAGTTTGAGGGCCTCCTTCACAGCTCCCAAATGCTCATGCGGCTGGAGAGGAAGGCCTGCAACTAGTCATTTATATTCAAATATGAAAAGCCCAGCAGGTAGCAGCCCAAGATGGGCTACGCAGCTCAGGACCAGAACAAGAAAAAAACAAATGTGGTCACAAACTCTCAACTAAGTTGGGCGGGAAGTCCAGTGCAGCTGCTGAGTGATGAGACTTGATTTATTTAAAGGAGAAAAGGGAAGACACCATGTGGAATAATTCTTCTGGACCCAACCAGCCAAAGCTGCACCCAAAGCAAGTGTAAGTGCTACGAGCTACTGTTCTCTTAACAGTTTACCAATTCACCAAGCTCAATCCAAACACGTCTTTCCAAAGCAGTGTGATGAGATTTGCTTACTTTCTGCTCCAGTGCAACATGAGGGTTGGATCCCCACTGTCCAGAGGGGCTCCAATGCCCCTTCAAGCGGTCCCCATCTTGAACCATTTCTCTCACTCTTTTTTCAGGCCTTGGTCACTTTTCTTCCTGTTAGTTTTGCTGCCGGCAGGAGTGCTGGGCCAGCAGGTATGGGGAAATAACCCTGGATGTAACTGTTATTGTGGTGTTATTCTCAGAGTGCTCCTTGCTACAAAGCTACTTAAAGCCAAAAAAGAAAAAGCTGAATACCACTGATGAGAAGAGCCCACCTCATGGGACAATCCCAGATTATCCTCTGAAAAAGAGGAAGTGAAGTATCAGAGTATTTATAGGACTAAAGGGACAGGATAGAAGCTGTCCTCTATCAGTCCCCTCATTTGTTGGGGGGGTTTACAAGAGTCCCTCCCCTCCCCCCACACAGCTCACTGCTAAAATGGCAGCTATCAAGGCAAACGGAACCAGCCCCACTGACTTCCTTGCAGAGCAGCTGCTGCTGACAACCCTGAGGCCGGGGTTGATTGAATCCATTGGTTGTGTGCAAAGTGTTCATTTTCTCTGGTGAAGTTATTTTCAATCCATATCCTAAGACCTCTCTGACTTTGTAAGCAGAACTGGAGGGTTCAAAAGTGAGAGCGACCCAGAGAAAGCAGGTGGAAGGACAGAAGGAATCCAGTCATCGGGCTGCCCTGAATCAGCCAGCCTCCGCCGACGCGAAGGCTCTGGAGTCTCGGCACTGAAGGAGCTCGTCTTCTTCAAACCCTTCTCTATCCAGGACAAATTAAACCATTTTTTTAAATCTCCAGGTTCTGATAAAACCTGGTAATTCATGCTGAGCAAATAAAACAAAACTCTGTCGCCATCTCTATTTGTACTGGAATAACCTCATTGAAGTCTGTTTAGATCAGAAATCTGCTTGGCATGAATAAGCACAAAACAAGTATTTGAGTTACAGAGGAGTCAAAGGAGCAGGGAACCGGAGGAGGAGGCTGGCAGGGTGGAGGTTTTCAAAGAAGCCCAGGAGCCAGCGGGTTCTGAATGAGGAAAAGCCCTCGGGAGATTGTGAATAAATCAGGAATATAACATGTGACTCTTTAAGGAGAAATATCATCATAACAAGAATCTTTAATCTTGAGTTCCAACAACCCAAGAAACTGAACAGAAAGATGCCACAGGAATGAATGAATGCCTCAAGGGGAGGTAAGTTTTCCTGAGAAAACTGAGAGCTTCAACAAAAGCCAGGGGTCATCTTCACCACCATCCTCGAGAAAGCTTAGTCCAAGGGTGTCTTGAGGGAATGCTCACTTGCCCTTTGAAGATTCAGCACCTGACAAACGCAGAGGAGTGTCATTCTAAGAAGCACAGGCATGCCTCCTGGGAAATTTTGCCTCTGAACAAATGGAAGGACATCAATTGATACAGCAAAGCAATAAACCAAGAGACACTGATTCACTTTCACTTTGGTGAACTATAAGAACGAATGACGTCCACGTATTGCAATCTTGTTTGCCTTATTTTTCTGGTAATAAAATGGCCAAAGGCAGAACGCTTGAGATTTCTGGTTGCTTCTCCAGGGGATTCCCAAAGTGGGTGGTAGAACCTAGAGGTTTGGAAAACCTCTTTCATGAAATAATTCCATAACAATTTGTTCTCCCATAAACTACTTGGGAACTTCAATATCTTTAAGTCTTGTACAAGCATACAGTTCTCACTCTTCGTTAAAAGAGTGCCACTGCCAGATTTATTCTTTAACCAAGAAAGGTAAATACTAACATCAGACAGAACTCTATACCTGACTTTCAAACCTGTTCCAATCATGACAACTAGAACTTAAAGGCAGTATTATCACTGAAAATCATGGCATCCTGAGCCCAATTATCCAATTTCCAGGGCCCATTGGCCAGAGCTGCTCGATGGAAATGTGAAAACAGGCACTGGGATCTATGGGAGGAGATGGATCCTTTTATAGTCAACTTCCTTAAGCCCTGACTTCTGAAGAGGAAGATTCCAGCTCATCTTTATAGATCCTTGTATTTCAAACCATATGTGTGTGCATGACTATATATGTATATATGATGACTTCTAAGGTGGTTATGGGGAGAGGGACCTATAGAAATAACCATCAGCTAGCAATTAATGGCTACGACGACTGCAGTTTTCGGAATACTCTCCAACGGTAAATAGTCCCAATGGCATATAAATTATAAACCGTCAGCTCAGCAAAGGAATGGATCTAAACTCTGAGCAGCTCAGAAAAAAGGAGGAGTGACTGTGCACAAAGGGAAGGGTAGCTCTCAATTCCAGTTAACTAGTGCTCCCCCTTTATTTAACCAGAGAAAGAGTTCCTTTAGAAAACACTAAAATGAGGGCAAAGGGAAAAGTCCAAATGATGTTCCCACACTTCTCAATTCTCCTCCTGCATCAGTGCAGCATGGGATGACACCTGGCCCTGCTAGTTGGAGAGAGAAGTCCCTGCCCTACAAGCTCTACAAATGACATGGATCCACCCACTCTGCCTGTTACAAAGGGTCTTTCTGCATTTGCTCTGGGAAGCTGATAAGATCGCAGTAACAGGTTCATCCAGAAGACCTGCTCCTTTAATGACTGCTGGAAAACAAGAGAGCTACATAGGAGAACAGACCAGGAAGAGAGTCAGACCCTCTTGTTCGGACTTGACCAGTATGAAAGACCAGGTGTGAGAGACAAGGAGAGGCTGAGATTGTTCAACTGATGGGAATAGTGAAAACCATCTCCACAGAGCGGTCTCACGCTCCACATGAATAGGTAAGCCAACCCCCCGGTGGAATTAGTATCGGGAGAGAAATCACTGGTGATACAGTAATGCTACCCCAGAACACAGATGGGGGAAACTGTCAGGGAAGTACACAGCACTAGTAGTACTCACTGGTAAATTATTAAATCGCTTCTTAAAGTAAAAAGCAATGATTCTAGATCCTTAATCAGACATGCTTGACTTGGGGACCAGAGTGAAGACTGAAAACCCAGAATGAGACCTGAGAAGCTCACGGTGATCTCCTCTGTGTCTGCTCCCACCCCAGTACCCCTAACCCCCACCACACACACACACACACACGGCCACTCTTCCCTCTCTATGGCCTTATGGGGAAATCTGTCCCGGATCTTAGACTAGAGACCCTTAGTCAGTGACTAGCTTGCCTCTTGACTCACAGAGGTCAGTGAGGCAGCAGAACTGCCAGGGTATCAGGAAGGCCAAGGGGCACCAACTGCTCCCAGCAGAACCACCCCTCACCATGGCTGGACTTCCAGACCGGACTCCTGAGAATGCCCAGCCCTCACGGCAACAGTTGCTGGGTTTTATTTCCCTTCTCCAAACCAGGAGCCACATTTTTGGATCAACATAGTTAACAAGGCCTTCGCTCTGGAAGGCAAAAAGCACAGGTAAAAATGCTATGCTGTTGAAAACATACACAGCTGGCCAATTATTTTCTGCCATTTCCACAGGAACCACAAAACCAGAAGAAACCAAAGGGCCTTGCTCGGGGGAGGGAGGGCGCAGAGTGAACTGTCAACAAGGAGGGAAGAAATAATTTAAAATGGAAGCAAACCTGTGAGCTGAAGGCAGAGACATAGTTAATTCAACCAAAAGCAAAGTTTTGACCTGGACTTGGGAAGACAGTACAAGGGAAGGGAATACAAGGGAAGAAGCTGAGCCATTAGGATGAGCCAAACAAACCAGGGGACACTGCAGCAGATGTGACCTGAACAGGGAACTGAGAACCAATAGGGCATGTGCTAAAGGTTTTTTGCTGAAGTCTAGATTTTCTTGAAAATGTGACATGTCATACCAAAGAACAATCTGAAAAGACATAAATACATTGAGCTTATGAGGGGAACTATTTACACGAGTCAGGGTTGTTTGCTTAATTTGTGGATCGTGTTTTGCAGCATGAGGCACACACCTAGGATGGGAATTAGGCTCCAGGCTCCAGGCTCACAAGGAGGCCTTGCCGGCTGCAGCTGCTGGGCACTGCACCTTTGATCTTCCCAGCTGGAGTCCTCAGGTTGGAGAATACAATTCTTTTCTGGCCCCGTTTCCACCTTATATGTATATTTAGAGAATGTTAAGATTCTAACCACCCACCTGAGCTAGTTTTATAAGGAAGGGCGGGGATTGAGATAAAATCCCCTACGTTTCTTCTGGGGTCTATGCATAGAGCTTATGGAAGGCAGTCAACCCACCGAGGACGGGACTTCTAGAAGAGTCTGTTTCTTCAGGAGGTTCCTCCCGCCTCCCTTCCAGCACAGGCACCTCCTGGAGCCAAGCGGCAGGCTGTCTACCTTCGGGAAACACGTGTCACATCCCCAGTGGCAGCAAACAAAAGCGTTTCTCACATATGCAGGTTCAGATTCTCCTTATCTTCACATGGGTCACCAGCTGTTTTAATTCTGTAAGTTTGTGCTGCAAAGGAGCAGAATCACAGAGGAGACCACGGCAAGGTTAAAACTGCATTCGGTGGAATGCATCAGAACAATGAGGTAGGTCAATGGAAGACTGCAGATGAAGTCTGTGATAAGGCAAATACGGGGACATGTCGCCTGTAGAGTCTAGGTAGTGGTTACATGAATGTTCACTGCACAATTCTCTCAATTTTACTGTCTCTGGCAGACCTGCCTGTCTGTTTGAGGAGGGAGGTGGCCTTGCAGGAGTATGGATGTCACTCACAGCCCTGAGATAGAAAACCTGGTCTCAACTTCAACAAGCCTGCTGGGCTGAAGGAGGCTTTTCAGTGACCAAGGTGAAGGTGACCAAGGGCTCTTTACAAGGGCGTGCATCAGAATTGGCCTCCTTAAAATTAGGGACCTTTCAGGTGGGTACTAGACTTATCTAGGTGATCACTTCGTGAGGTATGTAAATGTATAATTATTATGCTGTACACCTGAAACTAATATAATAATGTGTGTCAACTATAATTGAAAAATAAATTTTAAAAAGATTAGGGACCTTTTTTAAACAACTCATGCTTGGGCCCCCCTGTAAATCTAATGGCCCACAATCTAGGTTGACAGGGCGATATAATTTTTCTATCTTGATAGAAGTGTAAGTTATACTTGTGTATGCATATTTCAAAACATTTACTTGAATCTGTGCACTTCACTGTGTGTAAATTTTACATCAAGAGAAACTGTAAACAAATACTGAACTCGTTAATGGTATATACAGGGGTAGGCAAAAGTAGGTCCACAGTTGTATGTGAAACAGAGTTCATTCTTGTTTTATTTATTAATTATTGTATTATTTATTTGTATTACAACAGTAAACCCCCTTGCTCACCCCACATGTTGAAATATTTAGACAGAAGTATATAGGTGTCTGCAACGTACTTTGAAATAAGTCGAAATAAGATTGATGAGTGGATAGATGAAAAGATATGTGATATTAAAACAAACATAGTAAAAAAGGATATATTTGGGATGGGTAGTGGTGGAGATGGTGGTATGGTTCCCCCAAAAGTCAATTATTTTTTAAAAGTTCTTTGGTTAGGTTAAACAAACTGGTCCAGCCATACCATGGAATACGAATTAGCAAAAAAAAAAAAAAGGGGTGTGTGTGTGAAGTGAATGAACTACAGATATATATATATATATAACTTGTAAAGAGAATTATGCTAAGTGAAAAAAGCCAATCCTGAAGGTTACATACCTTCATACTAACATAGCATTAAGAAAATGACAACATTACAGAGATAGAGAATAGACCAGTGGTACCCAGGAGTTGGGGGTGGGGACGGGGGATGGGTGTGACTATAAAGTGAAGCACTAGGGATCTCTGTATTGATCGAACACCCTGCATCTTCACTGCAGTGATGGATACGCCAACCTACACATGGGATAAGATTGCATAAACTACACATACAAATGGGTGAATGAAACTGGTGACATCTGAATAAGGTCTGTGGATTGTACCAAAGGTATCAGTCTCAATTTCCTTGTTTGATCTTGTACCATAGTTATATAATATGTACCAGTGGGGGGAACTGTGTGAAGGTACATGAGATCACTCTATTATTTTTGCAGTTTTCTGTGAATCTATAATTATTTCCAAGTAAAAAGTTAAATACAAGTTCCTGAGATGATGCCAAAACATTTCCCTAGTTAAGAACTACTAATCTAGTCTAATCACTTACTGTAGAGAAAAACCAAAAAACTGAAGTCCATAGGGGTTTCTCAATCAGAGAAACCTTAATTTTCTAATTCCAAAGTGAAAGGAAAGTACCAAAAATGTTCATTAATACATCTGAGCCCTTTATGCCTAGAGACATCATTTGTTCCTCCTTTGGAAAAGCTGTCTTGGCATTACATGAGATACTAGGATCGAGATCATCCAAACAGGTAATTTTGGAGGGAAAAAGGTAGATCAAATGGGCCAAGGGTGGGGGGGAGATGATTTCTGTAGTTACATTCGGGCTGTTGCAAATTTACAAACTGAAAATTACAGGTAAGTTTTTTTAAAAACTGAGTGTTTCACACCCATCATACCCAAGTCTGGGTTTGT
Source organism: Mormoops blainvillei (assembly GCA_004026545.1). Classification (NCBI taxonomy): domain Eukaryota; kingdom Metazoa; phylum Chordata; class Mammalia; order Chiroptera; family Mormoopidae; genus Mormoops; species Mormoops blainvillei. The sequence goes on along the minus strand of PVJD01003022.1, from coordinate 163,235 downwards.
CAAAATGGGGTTCTCTGAGCTTTGAGAGTTCCCAAACCATTATTTGCTAGTAAATTTCAAAAGCAGCATGAGGGAACATGCTCTAGCAGCTGTTTCCATCTGTGTTGTTGAAAATAAGACCCTGTCTAAAAAAAGAAAATGTTAAAAAGTCATAAATCCTTCAAACTACAACCTCAGTGGGGGAGTGAACCATGATTCTTTTCATCTTTTAAAATGTAATAACTTTGCTCCAGTTTGATCATACTGAAAAGGAAACCATTATGACACATTTCAATGTTGATAAACTGATGCCCTTAGGAACTGAAAGATTAGGAACAACAAACACAGGGGCTTCTACAACCTAACAGTTTCACTATCCTCCCTACTACTCCCCAGCACCCCATCTTTTCTCCAACCCCCAATCATTAAAAAAATGATAATTTGTAATATCTTTGTAGTCAGGATGAATAATAATTAGAGAAGCTAAGATCCCAGGACTTGTTAAATTGTGAGAAGGATATCAACTTTAGTCACTCGTTTGAAGTTCACAGCAGACTAAACCTGAGCCTTAAAAATTCTTTGACGTGCCAAGTCTCAGGTCTGAAAATGAAAATCAGGAACTTCCAGCTACAGTAGTATGACAGCCTATGTAACCAGAAAACCCTACTGCTACAAAGGAAAGAGCTGGAAATCCCCAAGTGCCAGAAACAGAGAAAACTGAAACACACACATACATACACACACACAGAGTAAGGGTAGCGAGAGAAGCTTGTCTGCCTGTACTACACAGGGGAAAGAAAACTTTCTCCTCGGATCTGCAACCATGGGCCTGTGTACCTCCTGTGCCCTGCTTGTGATGGGCTTGCAGGTAAAATTCATGACACACAGGGCAAATCCACCATGGGCAAGAACCTGAAAACAGTACAATCTAACAAATCCTATAAAATAAACATATCTAAAGATTAAAGACATAAAAGGACTCAAAATTCCAAAGGGTAAGATACTATGGAAGGAAGGTGGAGAGGGAGGGAAAAAGGAAAAGGTAAATGAAAAAAAGGACATTTTGGGGACAACTGGAAATTTGAATGAGGGCATAATGTTATATAATAATAATAACTGGTAAGTGTCATGATGTCTACAACTTACTTTTTAAATGATTCAGAAGAAAATACGAGAGACAGGGAAAGGGAGGAGAAGTTCGAATACCACACAGTGTTAACTTGGCTGAATCTAGGTGAGGGTGTATACGGGTGTTTGTTGTCCTAGTCTTTCAAGTTTTCTGTAGTATCGAAATTTTTCAAAACAAAGGTTGAGGGAAAAGACATTTTGTACATTTATAAACATAAAAACCTGCATGTGTATCAAGACAATTAAATATGGTAGTGAGTGTGGGGGTTAAAAAAGGAATGAAACAATGGGAAGCACTTAATGATTTAATATGGTTAAAATTTATATAAATTTCATCAATATGTAAGTCCCTAGCACATCATTTAATGGAGAATTTGTTCATTTATTTCAGGGGATTTCAGTTCCATATCACTTAAAACAGAGCAGATAACACTTATGAATTTGTATTGGATTATAAGGAAATTAACTGCCAGCTTCACCAAAAGATCTAAAAATAATACTTTCACACTATATTCTATAGCCATATTCCTAAATACTAAATTAAGGTAAGGCTTTTTATGTTAATATCAAAGTAATTTTTAGGGCAAAAAACAAGTAAAGGGGATAAAAAAAATTCCTCTATGATTAAAAAGAGCTTGTGGGATAGAGCAAAGCAGAACCTAGGGGTAATTAAAAATGCATAAAATGGAAGAGGCAATTTATACAGACAGGAAGTTGATTCCCTAGTACTGGGAGATGTCTAGAGGTTGTAGATTTTCTTTTTAGGGTAATGAGAATGTTCTAAAATTGACAGTGGTGATGACTGCACAACTGTGAATATATTTAAAAACACTGAATTGTATACTTTAACTGGGTGAAGTGTATGTGAGTTACATCTCAATAACATTGCGAAAAATGCATGTAAGATAATAGAAAATCATCAGTGTCCAACTCAAAAACCTAGGAAAGAACCAGAGAGCATACCCAAAGAGTAGAAGGGAGAACAACTAACTGGGCCAAAAAAGGCTCCTCACAGCAACCAGCAAAAAAGAACTGTGGTGATTAGGCAGGAAAAAATGTTAATTAAAAGGATGGTGGCAGAGTAATATGGACTAGAAGCTAAGCTCCTAGGGACAAAGCCAAAAACCATACCACAAAACGGGACTGATGAGGAGCGGTCCTCAACCTTCCTTGAGAAAAAGGCCACCATCGCACCGCCCCGATGCCATTTACATGCTAGAACTTGACCCTGTCAACATGCAGTCTCCACCAGTCAGTTGCTCTTTCCAAATTAGCCTCTGGACAGAGCCCAGGTCATCTCTCTGCACCCTGCAGTGAGGAAGGCCAGGTATTTGATTTTCCTGAGCTTTAACTTGAGAAAGCAGGGCTCATGGGGTTGGAAAGTCTCCAACATTCATTCCTAACTGCAAACTAGGTACAGAAAAGAAAACTTCCTTTTTTAAAAAAATTGTATGATTTTAGAGAGACTGATTTTGTGGGGGTGGGGGGAGGGTCAGAGCGGGGGGAGGGGGAGAGAGAGAGAGAGACATCAATTTGTTGTTCTACTTGTTTATGTATTCATTGGTTGATTTTTCTATGTGCCCTGACCAGGGATGGAACCCACAACCTTGGTGTATCAGGACAACACTCTAACCAGCTACCTGGTCAGGGCCAGAAAGGAACTCTCTTGACCCAGTGAAAACTATCTACAAACCGACAGCAACAATCACTTTACTGGTGAAACTTTAAGAACATTTTCTTTAAAATCCCTCTATGGTCAGGCACAAACCAAGAATGCACACCATCAGTGATTTAATTCAGTGGTAAATTAAACAACTGAGCTGCGTGCCCCAAAAGTCCCATGTTGAAATCTTAACCCCCAGTGACCCAGAATGTGACTATTTGGAGACAGGGCCTTAAAGAGGTATTTAAGGTTAAATGAGGTTATCAGGGTTGACCCTAATCCATTAAGATTAGGGCCCTCATCATGGGCCAGATCTGCACTGATACATTTCAAAAGCATACCTGAATTAAAAATAAAGCAAAAACAAACAAACAAACAAGTTGCAAAGAGATACATTATACTTTTTCATTTTTCACATACACACAAAATCTTGGGTATTAAGTGGTACGAGCACAGAGAAATCCACGAGAATAGTAAAAAATACATATGTGAACATTTCATCTTGATGATAGACACATAGATGTTTGCATATTATTTTCCATATTTTTCTGTATATTTGAGATTCTTCATTTTGTATAAAAAGAAAATTCTTCAAGTCTAGATAAATGCAAACATTAAATTCTAAGGGGCTCACAATGTTTTAAAAAGTCCCACAATGCTGTTCACTACTATCTGTACATACATGCTTTTCAGGGGACACTAAGCTCACTCCCACACTACTTCCACCCCAGCAGGAAGACGAAACCAGCAAGGGCCATGATTTAATTTCCAAGACACTTGTTTTCTGTTTGTTTGTTTTTTTTAACTTTTTCAATTACAGTGTATTCAATAGTATTTCATATTAGTTTCAGGTGTATAGCATAGTGGTTAGACAATCATATTTATAAAGTGTTCCCCCAATATTTCCACTATCCAAATGGCAGCACACATAGTAATTACAATATTATTGACTGTATTCCCTATGCTGTACTTTACATCCCTGTGACTATTTTGTAACTTCCAATCTGTACTTCTCAATCCTTTCATCTTTTTCATCCAGGCCCCCAACACTGCACTCCTAGCAACCCCAAGAAGCTTACTTTTAAGTAAGGATAAAAATCAACTTTAGGTAGGGCCCCCTTTTTAAAAGTTTTTTTTAATGCACTGATCTTAGAGAGAGAAGAAGGCGGGGAGAGACGCTGATCAGTTGTTCCACTAATTTGTGCATTCATTGGTTGTTTCTTGTATGTGCCTTGACCGGAGGTGGAACCTGACTGTGGAGTATCAACACAGTGCTCTAACTGAGCTGCCCAGCCAGGGACAGGTAGTACCCCTTTTTCATGGTTTTTGTGATCTATAATCTGGAAGGCGTCAGGTATAAATATAAATATGCCACACTCTCCACCTGGGAGTACTCAGTGAGGTCACTACAGAGAAGATTTAGTTGAGTCAAAAGAGCAAACAAAGCAGGCTTGAAGGCACCAGATGCAATATGGCTCAAGTTCAAAGTCAAGTTACGATGCTAATAGGGATCATTTGGATAGAGCCACCGATTGAAAAAAATCACATAATCTTTATTACTGGGTTAAAAAAAAATCTCAGAACCAGTAAAATTTGCATCAGTCTCACCTATGCTTATTAGCAGTTACTTTCCCCATCCATCCATTTCCTATCTATACCTAGAATAATTATTCGAACTTCTATTTCCCATCCTTTTCTTAAAAGGGGAAAAACACTCAATACTACCTAACAAAAACCCATAATGCAAAGGGCAGGCAGAGTTCATGCATTTAATTTTAGGTCAGTTACCAGGGTTTTCTTGAGCCCTGGCCAGGTTTATTCTGGTACTGGCTTGGGGAACCTGGTTTGCATGGGTTTGGGTTAGATTAAAAACAAAGAACAGGAACACGTCCCTAACAGGATTCCCTAACAGGATCCACGAGGCCACCAGACAAGAAACGCCCATTGATCCGGCCAGGACACCTAGATGAGATATCTGCTAAAAACAGTGGTATAGAATGGGATATGGGAGGCAGCTAACAGAATCACTATTTCAATCCTCTGCCCCCCCCTTCTTCTGATGGAAGTATTACACAATGTTAGAGAAAAGAATACCACTTTCAAGAAGCTCTTGGGTGACAGAAACATACTAAGCTCCCTTGGGGAATAATATATTAAATAACAGGTGAGATACTTAAAATATTATGTTACTACATTTAAGTATGTCACTCTCGTTCATTTGTTGTATGAGGGGGGACCCAAAACCACCCCCCCCGGAAATTGTTTATAAAATACTGTGTATTTATTCTTACATGTTTAAACTTCAGTTGCCTTCAAAGTACTTTCCATTTGATGCAATACACCTATCTAGAAGCTGTTTCCACTGCTCAAAGCAGTTTTTGAACTTGTTAATGTTGACTCTTGGGACTTCCGGCCAAGATGGGGTAACAGGTAGATGCACTTTTGTCTCCTTGCACGACCAAAAGAAGGACAACAACAAATTTAAAAACAAAAAATAACCAGAACTGCCAGAAAACTGAGCTGCATGGAAGTCCGACAACCAAAGAGTTAAAGAAGAAACATTCATTCAAACAGGCAGGAGGGGTGGAGACGGGCGGCCGGGTGGAGAGGACGCGCAGCAAGGTAGGGACCTGGCCGTCCCACATTTGCGTGCAGATAAACCAGGAGGAACAACTGGGCAGTGGGAGAGACCGTGCAGCCCAGGGTTCCGGCACGGGGAAAAGAAAGCCTCAAAACCCCTACCGGTAAAAACCTGTGGCGTTTATGGCAGCAGGAGAACTGCCAGTCTTATAGGAGAGTTCGTTTGAGGTCCCTAGAAAGTACACAAACCCATCCACCTTGGAATCAGCACCAGAAGATCCCAATTTGCTTGTGAATAGCAGGGGAAGTGACTGAGAGCTGACCAAGAGACAAGCAAGTAGCACTGTTCCCTCTCGGACCCCTCTCCCACGTACAGCACCAAAGGGCAGTGTCGTAGAGTACCCTGCCCTGGCAAATAACCTAAGGCTCCACCCCTCACCACATAACAGGAGCATCAAGACAAAAAATATATATATACCCCAAACAAAAGAACTGATCAAAGCTCTAAAAATAGAACTAAGCGATGAAGAGATAGCCAACCTAACAGATGCAGAGTTCAAAACACTGGTAATCTGGATGCTCACAGAAATGGGGGAGTACATTCACACTATGGTGGAAAAAGGGAAGGCTGTGCAAAGTGAAATACAGAAAAATATACAGGGAACCAACAGTGAAGGAAAGGAAACCAGGACTCAAATCAACGATTTGGAACAGAAGAAATAAACATTCAACCAGAACAGAATGAAGAAACAAGAATTCAAAAAAATGAGGAGAGGCTTAGAAACCTCTGGGACAACTTTAAACACTCCAACATCCGAATCACAGGGGTGACAAAAGGAGAAGAGGAAGAGCAAGACATAGAAAACTTACTTGAACAAATAATGAAGGAGAACTTCCTCAGCCTAGCAAAGGAAACAGACTTCCAGGAAGTCCAGGAAGCTCAGAGAGCCCCAAAGAAGTTGGACCCAAGGAAGCACACACCAAGGCACATCATCATTACATTACCCAAGATTAAAGATAAGGAGAGAATCTTAAAAGCAGCAAGACAAAAGGAGACAGTTACCTACAAAAGAGTTCCCATAAGACTATCAGCTGATTTCTCCAAAGAAACCTTACAGGCAAGAAGGGGCTGGAAAGAAGTATTAAAAGTCATGAAAGCCAAGGACCTACATCCAAGAATACTCTATCCGGCAAAGTTATCATTAAGAATGGAAGGGCAGATAAAGTGCTTCCCAGATAAAGTAAAGTTAAAGGAGTTCATCATCGCCATGAAATGTTAAAGAGAGTTATCTAAGAAAAAGATAAAAAATATGAACAGTAAAATGACAACAAACTCACAACTATCAACAACTGAACCTAAAAAAAACAAAAACAAAAACTAAGCAAGCAACTAGAACAGGAACAGAATCACAGAAATGGAGATCACATGGCGGGTTATCCGAGGGGTGGGGGTGGGGGGAGAATGAGGGAAAAGGTACAGGGAATAAGAAGCATAACTGGTAGGTACAAAATAGACAGGGGGAGGTTAAGAATAGTATAGGAAATGGAGAAGCCAAAGAACTTGTATGTATGACCCATGTTCATGAACTAAGGGGGGAATGCTGGTGGGAGGGGGAGTGCAGGGTAGAGAGGAATAAAGGAGAGAAAAAAATGGGACAACTGTAATAGCACAATCAATAAAATATATTTTTTAAAAAAGAACTTGTCAATTTTGATATGTTTTAGTGTTTCTGGCTTTTTTTGTTTGACCTCTTCCACACTGGCAAAATGTTTCCCTCTGAAGATTTTTTTCATCCTGGGAAACAAAACAGTTGCTCAGGGAGAGAATGGGTGAGTACAGAGGATGGGGCATAGGGGTCATGACATTTTTGGTCAAAAACTGCTGAATACTCAGCCCCGTGTGGGCAGGCATGCTTGTAAATCACCCATCATGAAATCGGCAAACACACTGAAAAAGTCTTCAAAAAAAAATTCACTGAAACCGAATACAGCCTCTTACAACACCACCAACTGGTACACTGATACAGATGAGTTCCTAGAACACTTACCCAGCAAGGGAAGCCTGTACTCTAAGGGGCCTGTCATCCAGAAGATAATTCCAGGGGTTTTTTTTGGGGGGAGGGGTGTCCCCCCATTATGTATACAACCCTGTTTCCCAAGGGAAAAACAGAATGCCCATCAAACAACTTAATTAAAAGTATATCCTACAGCCTCATAAAATCAGTGGCAGAAAAGTGTGTTAACAGGAAGAGGCAGGCTGAAATTTAAGTACTCCATTTGTCCTACAGTCAGCAAGGCTGATATCTAAGCCACTGCAAGAGACTTGCAAGGATTAAATTCTGAAAGTCAGGATCATGGTTTTAAAATATGAAGCAAAAGCAGTCCTGGTTCACAGCAATTTCCTTGGAAAACCAGTACCCCATCCAACCCAGAAATCTTCCTAGTTTCTCACATGCTTCTTTCTAGAGCTGTTTGTATACTTATACTACCTGTCTCTTTGACAAGACTGTAAGCTCCAAGAGGACTAGAACTATCTATATTTTATCCATTTCTTCATATCTATAAAAGCCTAAAATGATACTCTCCTGCCTACAGTCAAACACTCAATAAATTATTAGTTGGGTTTAAGTGAATTCAGCACAAAAAGGCCTGGTCAAGTAGAAGGAAGATAAGAACTACACAGTTTGGAAGGCAGCCTGTTCAAAAGACGTACATATTTAAAACATGAAAAGATGAACAGCCAGCCCTTGCAAGAATGAGATAAAATGTTCCTCTAAATAAAATTGAGGAAGGGAAGCACCAGAGTTTCCTCTCACAAGCTTCTGAAAAGATAAAAGCACATCTGGTTTGAGTGATAATGTGTCACAGGCTTTAAGCAAGAGCAGGTGAAAAAATCTGATAAAAGCGATGAACCACGAAGATGTCTCGGTGAGGAGGAAACCAGACATGGCCAGGCTGCTGCAAAACTCACTGGTACAAAGGTGGCTTTAAAATAACAAAGGATCAAAAAGGGAAGGAGAAGATAAATGCATCGTCCTCAACTTGTTCTTTGCTATAGATGCTCTCTCACTCCTATTAAGTATTTATGGTGTGTCAACTACAAGGGTGGAGGGAAACACCCCAGTCCATTGCTGTTCTGGGGTTGGCTTTGGCCTGTGTTCTCTCTAGCTGTTAAATGTAACATGGCTAAACTGGAGAGATGCCAATAGATCTCCTCTCTCAGGAACCCTTTATTAAAGCCTCTCAAAGAGCAGTGAGTCAGTTTCAGTTCCTCTCTGGGATGTCACAAACACTTCTGACTGAAAAACATCAGGATTCAAAAACAAGTGACAGTTTCATAGAAACCAACAAGCTAATCCTAAAATTCAGAAGGAAATATAAAGGACCTAGTATAGCCAAAACAATTCTGAAAAAGAAGAACCACATGGACAACAAGTGTGGTGTCTGTGGCCAGGATGGGGTGGAGGGAGGTGGAAGAAGGTACAAGGCAGATAAATGGTAATGGAAAAAATTACAATAAAAAAAAACTATTTAAAATAAAAGGAATAAGAACCAACACTATCAGATTTCTAAACTTACTATAAAACAATAAGTAACCAAGGCAGTGATAAACATATAAGTCAATGGAACTATACTGAGTCCAGAAATAATCCTTTACATTTATGATCAGTTGATTTTGCCAAGAGAATTCAGTGGGAAAGAATGGTCTTTTCAACAAAAGGCACTAAGCCAACTGAATGTATATGTGTAAAAAAATAAAATAAAAATAAAAGCAACTTAGATCCTTACCTCACACCATACCACAAAATTAACTCAAAATTAAACACAGACAAGAGCTAAAACTACAGAACTTCTCAATGAAAACATAGAAGAACTTTGTGACTTTGAATTGGCAAAGATTTTTTTCTATATAACACCAAAAGCATGATAAAAGAAAAACACTGGTGGCTGAATTTAATAAAAATTTAAAATGTTTACTCTCCAAAAGACACTATATAAGAAAATGAAAAGACAAGCCACATATTGGGAGAAAATATATGCAAATCACATGTTTGATAAAAGACTGTATCGAGAATACGTAAGGAACACTTACAACTCAGTAAGATGACAAACAGTGAATAAAAAACAAATGGGCAAAGATTTGAATAGACATTTGCCAAAGATAAGATAGGAAATGCTAATAACAAGTACATGAAAAGAGGATCAATATCATTAGTCATTAGGGAAATCCACATTAAAATCACAACGAGCACTGGCTGGTGTGGCTCAGCAGATTGAGTGCCGGATTGAGGGCCGGCCTGTGAACTGTAAGGTCGCCAGTTCGATTCCCAGTCAGGGCACACGCCTGGGTTGCAGGCCAGGTCCCCAGTTGGGGGCGCGTGAGAGCAACCACACATTGATGTTTCACTCTCCTTCTCATTCTCCCTCCCTTCTCCTCTTTCTAAAAATAAATAAATAAAATCTTTAAAAAACAAATCACAATGAGATCCCACTATATACCTATTAGAATGGCTATAATCCATAAGACTGATCTAAAAGCAGGTGTTGTGAGGATGGCAAAATTGGAATCCTCATACATTACTGAAATATACAGCCACTTTGGAAACATCTGTTGATTTCTTAAAAGGTTAAACATAGACCTACCATATGGAAACACATGTCCACACAAAAACTTGTATACGAAGGTTCATGGCAGCAACATTCATAATTGCTACAAACTAAAAACAATCCAAATGTCTATCACGAGGTGAATGGATACACAAAAATATGGTAAATTCATACAATGAAATACTATTTAGCAATAAAAAGGAACAACAAGCTCAATGTGGATGAACCTAAGTGAAGAAAAGCCAAATGAAAAAGACCACATGTTCTGTATTCATTTAAAGAAACTTCCAGAAAATGCAAATCCAGAGACAGCAGATTAGTGGTTGTTTGGGGTTGAGGGTGGGAGCAGGGATTGACTACAAATAGATACAATGAAACTTTGAGGGGTGCTGAAAGTGTTATAAAACAGGATTTCAGTAACAGTTGCACAACTGTATGTTTACTAAAAATCACCGAATTATGCACACTAGATCAATTTTATGTCATGTAAATTATATTCCAGCTTAAAAAAAAAACAAAACGCCACCACTCCCATTATCTGGAGGGTCCCTAACTACAGGTTCCTATACATTGTGAAAATCTTTTGGGGATACTTTCTAGTAGAAATGGAGTTTCAGGCAGAAAACTAAAAAATGGATTTCTCCCCAACAGTGTTTCTCCAATTTCAGCACGTGTATGAATCACTTGAAAAAACTGTTAGACACCCCAGACACCCCTCCCACCCCAGATATGAATTCAGTAGGCCTGGGATGAGGCTCATTGATTTGCACTTCTGAAAAGCTCCAGAAACATTCAACAAAAACAGATTCCAAAGTCCCACCAGAGATCTGTCACACTGAATCTTTAGAAAAGGAAGGTCTGGGAATCTATACTTCACACAGGCACAGGGAGAATTTTACGATCAATCTCTCATGGTTTAGCGCTCCATGAGCTGTGACACTCTCACATACCATTAACTCCAACGATTTTATAAGTAGTTTCGAGAGTAAGATTTGTGTGTTCCTATGTTGACAATGACAAAATAAATGTCCTATATTTTAAATGGTTCAAAGTCTGAAGCGTTCTGCTTTAGGCCTTTCTAAATAAAGTAATTTGCAGGGAAGTAAATGATATTTATTCAAGGTATTTTAAATATGCTTTCACATTTAAAAAATGTTTTCTCCTTTAAAAATGTTTAGGCCACTTTTCAAATTGAGTCTAATTTTAAATCTGTTCAAGTGTAAGATCACATGTTCTTCTAAATTCTTAGCAGGGATGTGTAACTGACTGATCTATAGGATCACGGTTCCGACAAGGTGCTGGATAACATGCAGCAGCAGTGCCATTTTTAATGGTTCAATTGAACGATGTCCTGTATTCCTACTGGAGTCTAATGCTGTGCTGTTACAGAAGACACAGACACAGAAGAAGACCTAGTTCTTATGAGGACTTCACTATATATTTTACTATCGCACAAACAATAGCCTTCAATATCACTGTATGCAGGAGCAGGAGGGGAAAAATTTTACTGAAGCAGGACTGCGTCCTAGAAAAAAATGTTAATAGCACTTAAATTATTTTCAATTTCTCTTACCAATGTGGCTCAGAGAGGGGGGAGTGGTTTCACACACTGGAATGCCATGTTTGCATGAGCCAGAAAGAGCCAGGCTGAGGACCCCAGTGGGAATGTCTTCAGAAGGGTGTGCACACACTTCCCTAAGAGCACCTCAGTTTCTTCAGATTTTGACTGAATTGGCCTGGGGTGGGGCCCAAGCTCTCCAGGGAAAGGATTCTGTGGTAGGTTATGTATCTAAAGATAGCTGCAGCCCTGGCTGGTGTGCCTCAATTGGTTGGATGTTGTTCTGCAAACTGAAATGTTGCCTGTTCTGTTCCTGGTCCAGGCACACACCTGGGTTTTGGGTTAGGTCCCCAGTTGGGAGGCATATGAATACGAGAGGCCACCAATCAGATGTTTCTCTCTCCCATCAATGTTTCTTTCCCTTTCTCCCTCCCTCCCCCTTTCGCTAAAATTAAAAAAAATATATTAAAGTTCGTTGCAACAATATTTTCCATCCCATAGGCTTCCCTGCCCTGCCCCTCCCCTTGTCACAGGGCAGCCCAGATTTTTGTTTTGACCCACAGAATGTGGAGGGAGTGACAGCATGTAACTTCTGAGAGAATGGCAGCTCTGCTTTTACCACTTGGAATCAATCCAGTTCCCATGTAATGAAACCTAAGCTGCAAGGGGCAACAGAGCCACATGGAGGTCCTTGCCTCCTAGCCTTTCCCACCAAAGTGCCAGATGTGTGAGTGAAACCATCTCAGATGTTCCACTTCCCCTTGCTGACTACAATAACCTCATGAGATGCCCTAGCTGTGGCCACACAGAGAAGAAATGACTAACTGAGTGAGCCCTGCCTTGATTCCTGAGTCACAGAATTATGAGCAAATATATTAATGGCTGTGGTCCACTAAGTTTTGGCATAGGTTTTATGACTTAACGACACACAACAAAAATAGGTTTCAAGTCTGCTCTCGAACATTTATCAGGGTAAATGATATGCAGATTGTAGTCAACTTGTATAAACTTGGTCTCTAGGCCTCAAGGATGGGAGGAGCCAGAAGTCTAGCTACCAGAGGGAAGAAAAAAGTGTTCGCAAGCCAGACTCAATCCACTTCCTTATTATAGACTTTCCCAGATCTACTGGCAAAGGTTTGGTTGCTTTCCAAATTTTATATGAAAAAAGCAAGTTGTATGAATGTTTTATGTCCTTTCTAAAGGCCAAATGAGGCACAATATTGCCATTACACACCAACCTACCGATATGATCCCACCCTTTAGAGTTTACTGAAACGGGAGACAAAAGATCCTGAAGATGTAGATTTCAATTGTATCATCCATTCTGCTCTTCCCTTCACACAGTAGCACCTCCTGTCAATTTTATAATAGAAATGAGAGTTTAAACCCGATCACATCTAAAATGTCACCCAACACAACGGCTGCAAACGATGATGCTGGAGTCAGGCAAATTGAAATTCTGTCTCTGTCATTTCCCATCTTTTGAATGGGAGGCCTGGCACTGAACAAGCATACAAGAAATGTCAAGTTCATGTTTCCCATCTCTCTTCCTCCCAAATCAATGCAACTGAACCTATAAAGTGTTGCATTGTCCACGGATTTTCTTGAATGTACTCTAGGCAAACACAATGAAGAAACTGAATTACATATGGCTCAGTTCATAGTGTTCAGGGGAATTAAACGTGTATGTATCCATAAACACATATGACCCAGGAGGCACTGGACAAATCCTACTCATCCAAGTACCACACAGGTATTACCATCCCTTTAAAGTGTTTAAAATTTCAACATCTGGGAAAGAAAATGAATCAAGTTGCTCCTATAATTCTGCACAGGTTGTCCAAAGGTCTTTGGATGAGACAGCAGATAACTTCACCGCTAGAGAACAGGCCGTGCTTGTCTAGAGATGGATCCTTAAAAGGAGAAGTGCAGAGATGAGCTCTGAGCCCAAAGCAGCTATGCAAGTCTCAGTGATTTCAACTCATAACTGAGAGCTGGCTAGTGAACACTTGAGCACTGGGAAGTACCACGTCCTTGAGTCTACTGCTGGAGAGAGAGGAAAGCTTTGGTTGAAACACGGCGAACAGTCTTCTTATTCAAAAGGATGCTGACAGAGAAGCTTTGTTCCGCTAGGGCTTAGGAGATTGAAAATTCTCAGTGTAATCCTTCTTGATTCTTACATAAGGTAGTAAGTTGAATCTTCTACTCTAACTGGCATTAAACTGATAATGGTAACCTCCTACTAATTATAGCTCAGTCTTCACCTGTTTCTGTTATACTGCAATTTCCCTTGCTCTTTTAGCCACCTGAACCACAGAACCAGAAAAATGAGATTATATGTGCTTTTCATGTCTCGGTTTCATATGATTTGCTCAAGATCTTACAATGTCTGCTATATGAACTGTGAAATCTGAATGATGTTATTTAGAGCCTACTCGTTCACCATCGTCTCAGGTATGGTGGTTGAACTTGGGGCAGTGATAAAGGACTTAGAGATGTTCTGTGAAAGGCAAATGAATGAAAGAATATTGTTGCAAGGTTCTTACTCTATACATGAAATAATGGAATAATACTAACCAAAGGTACACTGTGAGAAGTTAAACATGTATATCGTAAAACCTAGAGCCACCCCTAAAAAAATTAAGTCAAAGAGGTAAAAATCTAGTAAGCCCATAGTGAAAATAAGATGAAGTAATTAAAAAAAATTCTTAGTCGAAATGAAGTCAGGAAAAGAGGGGGGAAAAGGAAAAAAGAGACAGAAAATAAGCAAAATGTTCAACTTAAACTCAATCACATTAATAACTGAATTAAATACAAACAGTCCAGTTAAAAGCATATATAAAACATTATGGTTTCTCTAAGAAACCCACTTTAAATATGAAGACACAGCCCTGATGAGTTGGTTGGGTGCTGTCTCACAAAGCAAAAGGTCAAAAGCTACTAAACCAATTAAGTTAATTTGGTGAGGTCACAGGATACAAGATCAATATACAAAAATCAGTTGTATTTATATAGACTAGCAACAAACTACAGGAAAAAGAAATTTTAAAAAATACCATCAACAGATATGATTAAAAAAAAAAAACAGGCAACAAAAGTAAAAACAGATAAATTGAACCACATCAAAACTAAAAACTTCTGTGCATCAAAGGACACAACAAGATGAAAAAACAACTTATGAAATAGGAGAAAATATTTGCAAACCATATATCTATCTAATAAGGGGTTGATATCCAGCATATATAAAGAAACTCTACAATTTAACAACAAAAACAACCCAATTGAAAAATGAACAAAGGTCCTGGCTGGTGTGGCTCAGAGGATTGAGTACTGACCTACAAACTGAAAGGTTGCCAGTTTCATTCCTGGTCAGGGCACATGCCTGGGTTGCGGGCCAGATCCGCAGCTGGGGGCATGCGAGAGGCAACCAATGGATGTTTTCCTCACACATCTACGTTTCTCCCCCTCCCCTTCTCCCTCGTTTCCCCTCTCTCTAAGAATAAATTTAAAAAATCTCTTTAAAAATGAACGAAGGACTTGAATAGACATTTCTCCAAAGAAGACATATAACTAGCCAACAAGCACATGAAAAGAGGTTCAACATCACTAATCACTGGAGAAGTGCAAGGATGGCGCCTCACCCCTTGTTAAGGTATTAGGTATCCAAAAGACAAGAGCTAACAAATGTTGGTGAGGATATGCACTGCTGATAGGAATGTAAACTGGTACAGCAACTATGGAAAACAGCATGGCAGTTCCTCAAAAAATTAAAAATAGAACTACCATATGATCAAGCAATACCACTTTTGAGTATATACACAAAAGAATTGAAAACAAGGTCTCAAAGAGATAGTTGTACACCCATGCTCACAGCAACACTTTTCACTATAGCCAAAAGACAGAAGCAACCCAGGTGTCCGTCGATGGGTAAACAATATGTGGTATATATGCATGTAATGGAATATTAATCAGCTTTAAAAAGGAAAGAAACTCAGGCACTTGCTACAGCATGGTTAAACCTTGAGGCTGTTACGCTAAATGAAATAAGCCAGTTTCAAAAAGACAAATATCATATGATTTTATATGAGGTGAGCAGCAAGAGTAGTTAAACTCATAGAAACAGAAAGTAGAATGGTGGTTGCCAAAGGTTGGGGGAGGGAGAAATGGGGAGTTGTTTAATGAGTGCAGTGTTTCAGTTTTGCAAGATGAAAAAGTTCTGGAGGTTGGTTACACAACAGTGTGAATATGGTAAGTTATGTTATGTGAACTGCACCACAATTAATTTAAAATAAATTAAAAAACAAACACGAAATACTGTACTTAGAGGTAAATGTTTTAAAATGTGCACAAGCCCTTCATTATAAAACTACAAAACACTGCTGAGTTTATTAAAGTTCACCTAAATAAATGTAGAAAAATACCACTCTCATGGATTGGAAATTGCGATATTAAGTTGTTAACTCTCCCCAAATTTCTTCATAAATTTCACTCAATCACAAATTAAGAGCGAGTCCAGGGGACATGCTGGGTGTTTCCTCCAGCCGAAGTGCACACCCACAGAGCAGGTCGTCTGGGATTCAACCCGGGGCAGTGGTTTAGACAAGCAAGGGTGACAAAGCAAAAGAGGGGAGGGAAGATGAGAGGGTGTTACATGAGGCAGTGATTATGATGACTGACTTTGGAATTTAAGTTATTTAAAGGAAAAAAAAAATAAGGGCATGAGGGGGTGAGAGACAGGGAGAAGGAAACAGGATCAATGGACTGAAGGTCCTGTTGGAATCAAAGATTGTCAAGAGGGTTGATGTTATGATAAAGAGCAGAAAAATGCAGTCAAGGGTGACACCTCTCATGGTTGAGATAATAAGAAAATGTGTTTTATTTCTCCACCACTTTTACAAAACTTCAAAGAATGCTATAAGCTCATAGTTGGTAGGAAGGATATAGGGCTGAAATATTACCGAAATTTAATTTTTGATGGCCAAACTGATTACAATTTAATAGCTGTAGAAATGCCATTTATTAGAGCTCCATCACTTTCTAGTTGTGGAATGTTGGGCGAGTTCCCTAACCACTAGGGCTCAGTTTGCTGGTCTGTAAAATGGGAGTGATAACAATAACCACCTCACATGGTGAGAACTGAAAGAGTTAATATAGAAGCATTTACAACTGTGCCTGGCACTTAGTAAGCAATAAATAATGTCTGCTATTAGTAATACTGTTATTTTAGACTACTGTTTAAGATTGTGCATGTTTCTTATTTCTAAAAGAAACAGACTGTTATAAAAGAAACAGTCTCGATAGGGAAGAGTTCAAAGGCTCAAGTAATAAGCCTGGCTGAGGCCCAAATCATTACAGAATTTTTCCAAGTACTTGTGCCACTCTGCTCCTGTTTCTCCACTTTCTGGGGCATGGAAGAAATGACACGTGCCATCCAGAAGGGCTGTGAGCTCACAGGAACCCTATCAACATCGACCTTGTGGCTGGGAAATGTATTCAACTTCATCGTAAACTCCATTTCCAGCTTCAGTGCCAGCACCCTCACTTCCTGCCCACAGCTGGCCCAGTCAGTCACAGAGAATAACGACACCTTTAAAAAACACCTTGAGAGAATGCTTTTTCTTATTTAGGAATATTTTGCATGTTCATTTAGGAACAGGTTAGACTTCTTTCATACTTCAAGTAAGATGCTTGGTCACTGGTAGTTTCATTACTCCACAGGTCACAGGAGGAGGGAGGAGAATCAGACAGTGCCTGCCAGTCACCTGACAACTACTCAGACTATGAGGCTGTGGGAACTGAGCCCACAAGCGACTCCCCTGTGGGACATAATCTCAGACAAGTGTCTAGGTCCCAGTGGATTGCTGCAGGCCCCATCAGTAAGCTGCCTGTTTTGAGTTTCTGTTTGCAGCACCCCAAGGAAGCAAAAGCCCTGGCTTGATATGTCTCCACACACACCCCAAACCCCGGGGTCCTCACTCGGTATTTTCTTTTACAGTAGCTCAGATTGTGGATCCAAGATAAAAACTTCTTAGGCTCTAAATCTAGTTATGGCAGAAGCAATCACCCCATCAGAAAGAAAAATGGGAAGGTTCTGTGAACTCTGGAGCACATTAGACCTTTGCATTGCTTCAGAAATTAAGGCAGGGAGAGACCTAACAAGGGCTCCTATGAATCCTACTGCCTGGTGTAATTCATTTACCAAATGTCCTCCGCAGTCGGGGCTGAGCTCTGGGCTCTTTCCTAGTTATCATTTAATTACTCTATGAGAACTCACTAAATTTATAGGAGGAGACTTTGTGATCTTTCCCTGTGGTATTCTTGTAACGACTTAAGAGAGTTTTGACCAAATAGTAGATATGATCTCTCTGGCAAAGAGATAAACAGGTAAAAGCATTTCTGGGCAAACTTCGTGGACAACCTATTATTATTTTATCATGACTCTTTCACCTAAACAGGCACAATGGCTGAGGATGGGTAGGAGGTGATTTGTTGTGAATAGGTACCACTTTCAGGGCCAAAAAGTTTCTGGAAATTACAGACACCATTCCCCCCCAAAAAACCAAAACAATGTAAAACCCTGAGGCAACTGATGGATATTTTGTTCACATCAATGTTTCTCTCCCTCTCTTTCTCCCACCCTTCCTCTCTAAAAATAAATAAATAAAATCTTTAAAAAAAACAACCCCCCCCCCCCCAAAATAACCCAGAGTGAAGTTTTAGCAACATCTGCCAAGGGCAAAGGACAAGGTCAGGGTCAGTGGCTCTTCCTTCTCTGCATGGCCTGTTGGGGCAGGGCTGGTGTGACCCACATGGTTCCTATTCTATCTATCTGGAGTCCAGTCACTGTGAAATGTTGCTGTACTTGAAGAAGGTGTAGGTGTGTTTATATTGTAGGGGGAAGGAAGAAGGCATCTCTTTTCTTGAATCTTTAACTGTTCTATAGCAACTCAAAGGGGAATGAGATGGCAATTTAAGGGGGTGGAGAAAGATGATTTCATTACAAGAAATTTCCGGCCTGAATCAAATTTCAAGTAACAAGACCTTGGGCTGGTTTTCTCCAGTCACCTCACAAGCCCATCCTCCCAATTCTCACTTTAATTACAACTGCATAAAATCAGTATACTCATGCAGTAATTTTTCTTCATGGTCCCGATGGAGGTTCATTCACATTTCTACTTAACTGGTTTCCTCTCTTCCCATGGCACCAAATTCTAGGTAATACAAGTAGGTTTGGGCTCACCATTTCATCCAATAAATCATTCTAAGAATGCACTGTCCTCTCAGAATTCTTCCTACAATTAGATGGCATAACATGGCAGTAACTCTAAAGAGAGCCTTTTAGATTTGGGGGATCAACAGGTTCACTTCATCCACTTTCTGGAACTACACGTTTATCAATTCTCTACGTACTATTAAGAATACTGTGCGGGGGTGGGGGTACTGTGGAAGAGTTAACAGCACTGTCCAATAGAACTTTCTGCAATGATAGAAATGTTCTTTATCTATGCTGTTCAATCAGAGTAGTCACTAGCAATTTGTGGCTATTAAGTACTTGAATGTGGCTACTGTGACTCAGAAACTAAATTTTAAATTTTAATTCATTGTAGTTTGAGTATCCACATGTGGCTAGTTGCTACTGTGTTAGTGCTGTGTAGAAGGGAATAAATTCAGTCTTCTGAGAAACTGGAAAGTTTATCCTGTAACTTCCCTCTGCACATCCTGAATACAGAAAAAGATTAAGCCTTCTGTTGCCATAGAAACAGATCCTTGCTACAGCTGTGAGCTCCCAAGAGGTACAGTGCTGAAAGGTTTCCCTACATGACTCAGGAGCAGCTCTTCCTCTGGGAGTAGAGAACAAAATGATGATGGGCTTCCAGCTTCCTGCCTCCCTGTTCATATTGCTTGTTTGCTCAACAGTATAATGTCAGTGATACATCTTCATGGAATTTTTGAACAGGGGGAAAAGAAAGCAACTAGCCAAACCCACTTACTTTCCCAAAGAGGAAAACTAGAACCACAGAAACAGGTGATTTACTCATTTCTGTTTGTTTGTTTTTACACAACTGAAAGCAATAAGTAAACAACCATCAGGTTATTCAAAGGATACAAAAATGTAGTTCAATAAAAGTTAAGATTTTATGGATGGACTAAAGAGCAGGTGAAGAAAGAATTAGTGTAATGAAAGGTGGAGATAAATTACCCAGCATGTAGCATACAGAGATAAAGAATTGGAAAATACAAGAGTTTAAGAAATGTGAAGGATAGAATAAGAAGGTATAACTTCAAAGATTTCCAGAACGAAAGATGGGAGAGAATAAAAGGCAAAATCTGAAGAGATGAGTGGCTGAGAATGTCTCAGATGCCTTGAAAGACATGAAATCTCAGATTCAAGGACAAATAGCAAGCAGGATAAATAAAAGTAAATCAAACCCTGAACACAGTAAATTTGCAGAACATGAACAAAGAGATTAAAAAAACAGCTAGAATTAAAAATAAAAAAACAGATTAACTCTAAGAGCTGAGCAGACTTCTCAGATGTAATATTAGAAACCAGAAGATAATGAAACAGAACATCATCCAATTGCTGAGAACAAAAATAACTGCCAGCCAGTCCAGATTTTTATATCCAGCTAAATTATCCTTCAATGGTTATGGTAAATTTTTTTTTTTTTAATTTTTAGTTGCAACCTGCTTTTCTTTTCATCTTCACCTTAAGATATGTTTATTGATATTTCTTAAAGAGAAA
This sequence comes from Mormoops blainvillei, assembly GCA_004026545.1. Lineage (NCBI taxonomy): Eukaryota > Metazoa > Chordata > Mammalia > Chiroptera > Mormoopidae > Mormoops > Mormoops blainvillei. The sequence continues at coordinate 142,973 of PVJD01003022.1, read as the reverse complement.
GGAAGGGAGAGCAAGAGAAAGAGAGAGAAACATCGATGTGAGAAAGAGACATCTATCAATTGCCTCCTGCATATGCCCCGACTGAACGATTCTCCAACCAACTGAGCCACCCAGCCAGGGCGGTTATGGTACATTCAAAAACACTTTTAGACAAGTGAGAAACGAATTTAACATTAATAGACTCTCACTGAAAAAAAACTTTCTTACCTCTGGAAGAAAGAAATTTAACTCAGAAGGATATATGAAATATGATGAAAGAAGGAACAATAGGTGGGTGAATCCAAACAAGCAGGCTTTACTGAATAAGAAGAGAAACAACTAATTCTAGGGTATAAAAACAAAGTGGAATTACAATACCGAACCGCAAACATTTGTAAGACAAACTGTGTGTTCTTGTATTATTTGAGTAGAGATTAGTGCCACACTGACTAACTTCAGATTTTATTCAAGTATGTTGGCCAAAATTAAGACAGCCTCTAAAAGAACTGAAAGCTTCCAGATGGTGGGGAGTGAAGGGAGATAAGGATGAAGGTGAGGGATGATGAAAACCCAAACTATCTAATAGGAGGCAGGAAAGGAGAAAAATGCAAATAAAACACATGGTAAATAGCTCAAAACAAGATATTAAGTAATAATATATTTAGTAATATATTAAATAACATATTATATAAGATATTAAAATAAGATATGATTGGCCCTGGCTGGTGGCTCAGTGGATTGGGTGTCAGCCTGAGAACTGAAAGGTCGCAAGTTTGATTCCCAGTCAGGGCATAAGCCTGGGTTGCGGGTCAGGTCCCCAGTAGGGGAGAGGGTGTGGGAGAGGCAACTGATTGATGTATCTCTCACACATTGATATTTCTCTCTCTCTCTTTCTCTCTCCCTTACCCTCTCTCTAAAAATAAATAAATGAAATCTTAAAAAAATAAAATAATTAAAATAAGACATAATTATAACCACCATACTTTTAAAATGGACTAAACTTGCCAATTAGAAGACAGTCTCAGGTTAGGCTAGAAAAACTCCAACTGTCATTTATCAGAATCACATCTAAGACATCAACAGATAGGGAATGAAAGTAAAAAGATATGAAAAGATGCCAGGCGAGTATTTACAAAAAGAAAGTTGGCCTTAATACCAGGCAAAACAGACCAAGGGAGAGTATTATTAGGGATAAGATGCTCTCTACAAAAACAATTCTCCAGAAAGATATAAGCAACTCTAAACAACTAAACACTTAAAAGAACTCCAAATTATATGCAGTAAAATTTGACAAAATTATAAAGAGGTTGGCAAATCCAGTCAGAGAGATTTTCAGGAAGCTGGTAGATCGAGTACACTAAAACTTACTAAGATAAAGATTTGGACAACAAAATCGATCAGCTTGACCTAGGGATATACAGAATTAAATCTTACCCAACAATCAGAACAAAATCTCAAACACAAATAAAATATACGATCCAGAAAAGTATCCAGCCATGTAATATGAAAAATAAGAGACATTTATTGACGAAGATATAAGATACAAGTAACACTGCACATAGGACAAAAATGCCTCAGTCCCTTTCAAAGTAGGCACCTTGGAACCTCACACAGTTCTCCCAATTGCCATCAGCTATCCTGTTGTATTTTCCTGAATCTCATCGACAGTCTGAAATCTCTTCCCTTTCAAAGGTGATTTTAGTTTTGGGAAAAGCCAGAAGTCACAGGGCGCCAAATTTGGATCCCCTGCATGATTTGATGTTTTGCCAAAATGTCTGCACGAAACATGATGCATGAGCAGCCTTCTGAATCATCCAAATAAGTTTCCACAGAGGAATGTTCAAGCTTAACACAAAATTCGATGCAGGTTCATTACTTCCTCAGTCATTTTGAATGCCACGGCCACACAGTACACATGCCCACTCAACGGCATCGACCACCCCTCCACTGACTAGAATGGTGAAGTTGTCATTCTTTACAAATGTGGATTCCCGTCCACCATCCTTGGATGCCTGGTTCCATGTCACACAAATCGTTCTCATTACATTAACAATGGCTGGACTTTTTCCAGACAGACCTTGTATATGGAAAATGACCATGCAGTAATATGCCACAAATCGAGTATCAATAAAAACCAAAAAATCACTATCATACAGACTGCTCTGTAACTGTAATGCAATTAAACTGGAAGCCCGTTTAAAAGTTTGAAAAAAGTTTGAAAATTTAAAAATATACTTGTAAATAAGTTATGAATCAAAAAAATACTAGAATTTATAAAATACCTAGAACTAAATGATAAACACAAATATCAAAAATCATGGAATCCAGTTAAAGTACTCAAAGGAAAATTCTAGTCTTAAATGCCTCCATTAGAAAAGGAGATTGAAAAGTCAGTAACACAGGGTCCATCTCAAGAAGTTAGAAAAAGTCCTGGCCGGTCCTGACAGGTGTGGTTCTCAGTTGGTTGTAGCATCATCCCCATACACCAATAGGTTGGGAGTTCAATTCCCATTCAGGTCACATATGAATACCTAGGTTGCAGGTTCGATCTGTGGTTGGGGTTCATGTGAGAGGTAACCCATTGACGTTTCTTGCTCTCATCCATGTTTTTTTTCTCTCTCTCAAATCAATAAACATATCCTTGGGTGAATAAAAAATAGCTACCAAGAACATACATAACACTTCTTTTTAATTTTTATTTATTGATTTTTGAGAGAGAGAGAGAGGCGTAGATTTGTTTTTCCACTTATTTGTGTATTCATTGGTTGATTCCTGTATGTGCCCTGACCAGGGATGGAAACCGCAACCTTGGCATCTGGAGACAATGCTCTAGCCAACTAAGCTACCTGGCCAGGGCTCTTACGTATCTGTAAGTCCACTCCCATCAGGTTCATGAGTAGACTCATTTTAGAGTTGGCAATTAATAAATTCAATTTAATTCCAATAAATATACTAACAGGTTTTTCCCCCAGAGAAGTTGACAAAGCTGTTTCTAAAATTTATCTGGAAGCAAAATGTGCCCAAAATAGCTAACCAGTGTTTGCTGTTTTTATTGTTGTTGTCTGTAACATACAGAACTGTTTATTCTGCTGTTTGCAATACAAAGAAATAGGGAAATGTTATTGTTTGTGCACTATAGTAGGGAAAAAATTTGAAATTGCCCATTAGGGTCAGTTTGCCAGATGTCCCATCATTAAGGATACTAGCTATAAACAAAGCAGTTCCCAGTACTCTGTACTTCATTTTGTTGATTCTATCCGGATTCTGTATTTGTCCCCTAAAAAGCTTCATTCAGACAACAGAGCTTTGAAAAAGAATAAATAACAAGATGAAAGGATTTGCCCTTCTACACAGTAAGCCAAAACTACAGTAATTAAGAAAGCATTAGCACAAGGACAGACAAAATTGACCAACAGAATGGAACAAAAAGCCCAGGAACAAATCCATCCTGGAAGAAAACTTGATATATGATAGAGGTGGCTTTGCGAATCAGTAGTAAAAGTTGTTACTTACCCTTCCTCACTTGTTGCTGGAAGAACTGGTTGTTCGTATGGAAAAATGAGAATATATCCTTATCTTACAATTTAATTCTTTACAGATTAAGGACTTAAATATGAAAGGCAAATTTTAAAAACTTTTAGAATAAAATATAAGATTATATTCTTTAACCTCAGGAAAAGAAAATCTTCCTTGAGACACAAAATACACAGGTCACAAGGGAAAACACTGGAATATTCAATTACATTAAAATTGTTAACCATAAGAAATCCCAAGAGTAAAGAGATAATCCACAAACTGGGAGAAATACATCTGAATTACATATGACAAAGAATTATCCCAAAACAAAACAAAAACACAAATTCACATTAACCAGTAAGACTAGGATGAACTATCCGATATAAAAATGGGTAAAAGACCTGAATAAGCATTTCACAGGGGAAAACACGATGATTAAATATACAATATTAATATACTGATTTTTGTAAATACTCGTTATCAAATATATAAATAACATCACAATGATACATCATTTCACACCCATGACAGCTTGACAAGAATTAAACTATGACAATATCAAGTTTTGGCAAGGACATAAAACAAGTGAAAATATGCTATTTAGAGAGTGTAAATTGATACGAGCACCTTGGAGATCTACTGGGCAATGTTAAATTGGGAGTTGATGATGTATATACCTATGACCCAGCTATTTCCTGACTAAGGGTATACCCTAGAAAAACTCTCATTCAAGTATATTAGGAAACAGAAAAACATTCTCAAAGCAATTGAAAATAACTTCAATATCCACTGATAGATAATGGATGCATAAATAGTAACATTTGTGATATATTAGTGAAGCAGAACAGTAAGTAGTACAATGGACTTACAGATCTCAAATCTCTTTTGAGGTATACACATACATAGATATGAAAGGATAGAGACATTATGATAGTTTATGTAAATTAAATGAATACTGTTTTGGACAGTACCATGCAGTAAAAATATGAACACATGGAGGATAAACAGGAGAGTCAAGGGAGTGGTTACCTTTGGGAAGGGAAGGAGAAAAATGGAATTGGGGAGGGTACATACAATGACATCTGTAATGTTTTATTTATCAATCTGCTTGATAGGTGAGGTCCATTATTTCTTTTGAAAGCCTGAAATAGTTCATTTTTTTTTAAAGATTCCAAGAGACCAGAGTTCCTATTCAGAGTCATACCACTATTTGATTTCCTGAAATGTGCAAGTGAAACCAAGTCTGAAGTAGCACAAATCCCTGTGACTTCCCCATTTTTCCATCACAGTGCTGAAAAACTTTAGAGTTCAATTCATAAAAGTGAATGGACAGGAAAAGGAAGGGTCAGGCTCCAGCCTGGATCCCATGACAGGACGCACCCTGAGGCCCCTGACGGAAAACAGAGGCAGGGAAGTAATTCCTGCTATTTTGTAAAAGATAATCACCTTTTGAAAAGTGTTTTGAACTCCTCAGGCAAGACAGTTTGTAATTATACCATCAGTTAAAAATGTTGAGTCTCTACTACATAACCCAAGAAAATCAGTCCTCTCAGAGCAGATTCCCATTGCTTTTTCCTTGTTTGAAAGAGCTGGTTAATGTCATCTTTGAAGGACGCCTGTATCCCACAGGCCTCGCGCCTCAAGGTCCAGGACCGCCCTCCCAGTTCTGTGCGTGTGTCCTTTTCTCTTATTAGTTATTGCTGGCTCTTAGGCATCAAACACCAACTTCCTGTTCCCTTTCACTGAACTCTGGAGACTAGGAAATGGTAGGAAGCTTTGAAGAAAAGTACAAAGACAGGAAAACTGAGATTGGAGACAGCTATGACTTTCCAAAGGAAACAAATCGTAACACAGTTGTAATAACCTGTCAGACCTTCCTCTGTCTGTAGCTTATGTAAAACGGTGGGACAGACATGGGGACGAAGAACCTGAAGTCACTGAAGTTGGCAACAGTCAAAACTCAGGTTTGGGTGGGCCCAGAGGTTCAGGATAGGCATTTTCGATGTTGATATTATAATCTTGGCTTTTTCTAAACTCTTAGTATCTCTAGCATTGCCTTTTAACCATCCTACAAAGAGACTGATTGGGTGATGTTCACTTTGGGTGTCATTCTAAGTGTTTTATTAGACCTGAAATCTTAAGAAAATGAATCCTCTCTTTGTAGAGAAGTCCCATGGCCACTGCCAAGCACAGTGCTAATATTTCACAATATGGAAAAAGAAGGCACACTCGGTAACTCTTAAATTCTTATCATTAGGTCCACGGCCATCCCTTAATCCAGAAATATGATGCTTTTCCTGCAAATGGCCTGAGGCCCTCTGACCCAAGGCCTCAGTTTCATGATTCTATTATACTACTATGGTGTTTTAATGAACTGAGTTTGATTGTTGAAACTCCAATCTCATTGGTCATGCTACGGTGCCAATTCACTGAGCACAGGCCTCCCATTCTATTCTGCTGTCCTGCACTGTGAATTCAGGGCTCAAAGTCAGCGTGGAAAGCACCAGAGTTCTGATATGGCAGCCTCTGGTTATGTTCCACTGAGGGATTTATCATCCACAACCTACTCAAATCCCTCCCCCAACAGCTACCAAAAATTCCCCTGGTGAGAAATGCTATTATGAGGAGTGCCTGCTTTGTGACTCACACTGTTTCATTAAGAAGATATTTTTTTCAAACAGATTTTCAGAAGAAGAATCCAAAGGTTTTCCAAAGCCACAGCAAACACAGAACAGCTCATAATACTATTCCTCAAAGGCCTGCTACTTCATAGGAGATCCCTACACCTCAAAATACTGGAGATGCTTAGATTCACTATCCTTTTATGTTGCACTTGGCCTCCGAGCTGAGAGATGAGGTAGCAAATGGATCAATTAAACACAGCCAATGTGACTGGACTCATCGGATATTAAGATAGGAGGCAGTCCTGGTTAGTGTGGCTCAGTTTGTGGGAGTTTCATCCCATAACTGAAGGGCTATGGGTTCGATTCCCAGTCAGGGCACATACCTAGGTTGCAAGTTCAATTCCCGGTTTGGCCACGTACGATCCCCAGTCTGGGCACGTACAGAAGGCAACAGATCAACAGATCCAACAGATCAATGCTTCTCTCTTGCATCAATGTTTCCCCCCTCTCCCTTCCTCCCAAAAAACAATGAAAAAATGTCCTCGGGTGAGGATTTTAAAAAGAACAAAAAAGATGAAAGGCAGCTACCCTGCAAACCACCCCTCTCGTCACAGGCCTTAGACTTCCCATAGTTCTCGAGGGCAGATGGCTGCAATGGTATGGCTGGTTTAGCCATATCTGACCAGGGCAGAGGAAATCTAGTAAATGTGGTATCCACGGATATCTGGTGATGCTCATTACAGTAGTGGGCAGTGTCATAAAAAATTTTCTTTGAAAAGCTGACTTAGATGGTATTATACCTTAGAGGGCATTAAAAGTGTAAACGATATAAATAGAACAGAACAGTATTACAGACAGCCAATTTGTATTTATGGTAGACCAAGTACTTCACTGGTCTAGGCTGCACTCCCTTAAATCTTCGTAGGATTCCCAGAGTATTTGGGCAGGCCTCAGGATAGAAGAATCTTAATAGCTTTCGTTAAGGGGGAAAAAAAAACCAAAAACACCTTCTCAGCAGGGGGGAAAAGAGTTATTAGAGACAGAAACAAATAAGCTCTCCAAAGAGCTGAGAAACGTGGGCAAAGTGACCAAGCCAACTGGGGTCTTGGGTTCCCCTCGTACCTCTGTCCCAGATCATCTGGGTGACTCCAGATCTAAGTTTCTCCTACTTGTGAACAAATCAACTTTAACCTTAAAAAATAAAGTAATATCAGACCAACCCTTTGATATTCTCATTGAGAAGACAGAGGACCACCTGTATTGCGATATATGAAGAATTTCTTAGTAGGCACTCGACTGGAACCACAAAGAAAAGGTCACCCGCCCAGATCAGTCCTAGGGTTTATGAAAGAATGAACAGTGCGAGTGAAGAGTAGAGAGGAAATATCATCCATGTAGCAGTCTCATGGACAAAATCCTGAATTTGTTTGTTTATTCAACCAAAGAACTGATGCAGAAGGTAAAATCTTATACAAACTGCAATATTCAGACTCTCTCTTAAGGAGTGAGGAAGCAAAAGATTCTTACAAATGTGGGCCGGAAAGAAGTTCTAGGGAAAGTAACCTCACAGGGTGATCAGAACATAAATTCCTAACTGGGTAGGTCACAGTGGGTAGTCAGTTCAAGGCATATAGCTTCTTCAGTAAAAAGGCTTATCTTTGCCTTAAGCAAGCCCTGTCCATTGTTTCTGTGCATCTAGGTTAACAAGCCTTTGAAGTGTCTCTTTTCAGACCCCTCCTTCTAAAGCTACCCTTAGAGAGCACATATTCTTGTTAATGGTCTTGCAATCTGATCACCATCTTGCTTTTCCCACCTTCAGGTCATATTCCTTAAGGTTTCCTCAATTCCAAATGCATAAAAGATGCAAACTGTCATTTCTTAGCATTTATCTCAGTCTGGTGAGATCTTGCTTCCAGGAGTATCTTCTGTTTGGCTCAAACAATTTTTATAAAATTCTCTACAGCTCTGGACATTCTTATGTAGACGGAAAGAACAAAGTAATGTTAATCGCTCTTCTAATAAATATATATTCCCAGCTCCTAGCACAGGTCCTTGAATACTGGAAGTACTCAATAAATACCAGCTGAATAAATGCCTTGGCACAACAGATCACACACATACACAAAAAGTTTCACACTTTTTCCCTGCCTGGTATGGCTCAGTGGACTAAGCACCAGCCTGCAGACCACAAGGTCACTACCGGTTCGATTCCCAGTCGGGGCACATGCCTGGGTTGTGGGCCAGGTCATCGCACATTGATGTTTCTCTCCCTTTCTCTCTCCTTTCCCCTCTCTCTAAAAATAAATTTAAAGGAAAGAATAAACCTCTGTGCTAATGAGAACATAAGAGTCAGAAGTTAAAACTAATGAATCTAGCCCTGACTGGATGGCTCAGTTAACTGGAGCGTCCTCCTGTACACCAAAAAGGATGCATGTTCAATCTGTGTGGGGCACTTACAGGAGGCAACACATCGATGTTTCTCACTCCCTCTCTCTCCTTTCTGCTCTCTATAAAAATCAATAAAAATATCCTCCAGTAAGGGTTAAAAGAAAAAGCAAACTATTGAATCTATTAAGTTCTTTGTCATACTCAAGACTATACCCACAGTAATCACTAGGAACCATGTGATTCAGACTAGACCACGACAAAGCCTAGAAAAGAAACAGATGGAAATGTGGAAATTTATACTCAACCATCATTTTATAAAACTGGGATTAGGATTCAGGTTTTGGGTTAACTTTTAGATCCTAAGAACTACAACCTCAGTGACCCACTGTCATTAAAACAACCCTGCTTAAGACTTAGTAGGTTCAGGGCCCATTTAAGTTACCACCACTTCCCTATAAAGTTTTTTCTGCATTTGAAACTGTCAAAGAAGTTTAGTTTTAGAAAAGGGTTTACTAAAATGTTAGTGCCCAATAAGCTTGCGTTGAATATCATATTTGTGAAACAAAAAGCATCTTCCTTTCTCAAAAGGAATTAAAGTTGTATTTCTTTGGTTAACAGTGGTCTGGCTTAGAGTATTCTTTGTAACATATTTGGGGTGTGTCTTTGTGTAGTGGCAAAATGTACATATCCCATAAAACAAACACTTTAAGAGTAAAACCTGTTTCTTGCAACACCTTTTCAAACCCTAATAAGAGTTAACTGTGACCTTCAAGAAATCACCCTGCTGATGTGGCTCAGTGGATTGAGCACCAACCAGCCTGCAAACCCAGGGGTTGCCAGTTTGATTCCTGTTCAGAGCACATGCCTGGGTTGCCTGCCCAGTCCCCGGTTGGGGGCCTGCAAGAGGCAACCTACCTATGGATGTTTCTCATATCAAGGTTTCTCTCCCTCTCTTTCTCCTTCCGTCCCCTTTCTCTAAAAACAAATAAATAAAATATATATTTTTTAAATTATCTTCTCCTCAAGGGAACTTCTTTTACTGCATCAAAAATAAGTGCTCATGGTTACTAGAGAAGTGAAAATGCTGCTTTAAAAAAAAAAATCTTCATTAAAAACAGAACTTTTGCAGGGCAGGGGATTCATCATGATCTTTGGAGACCACAGAATGAATTTCCTTCTCCCGAAACCATGTAAAGGAGCATGACCTCTAGCACACCTATGTCAAGGCACAGAAAGGCTTTCTGATTCACCCCAGTGGAGCTGGCAACTCTCCCTAAGAATTTAAGAATACAGAAAATTAAATCACTTGAGAACCCTAGAGTGATAGCAAAACAGAACCCATGAGATATCCTGCGAGCATGCTTAAAGACTTATGGAAAGCCACCTTCTGTCAGCCCCAATTGATGACCTGGTAATATCAGAGCATAGTTTAGGTTTTTCTGAAGGTGCATGTGTATACATACCTATGACAAACAAGTTGGAGTGAAACCCTCAAGCCATTTCGATCCATTTTATAGTAAGACCCAGAAAACAGGCAGCCTCTTTTTCCCAACATGGTGAATCCTCTATTGTTTTTTCCCCCACATCTAGAAATCCATATTTGGAGATAAACGGGATACCATTAGGAGCTGAACATCATACAGCAAAGCTTACATTTTAATGCGGAAAGGAACTCTGATCCTATAAAGCATCTCTTCTCAATGGCATTCTTTATTACGATCAGCCCATCAATATAGGTCAGATTGCAGTAGAGAGCACTCACTTTCATGTTGGGGAAACAGTTTACACAGTTCTAAATCCCAATGCCCAGGAAATTCTAAGATGAAAGGAGAAGTGTCCCTAAAGGACACTCTTCTTTTGAATGTTATATGGCTTTTCTAAACACTATCTCAGGAAACCCAACACTGTAACCAGGAGATTGATACATACACACACATATATATATTTATATTTACATTTATATTTATTTATATTTATATATATGTGCCCTGACCGGGGATTGAACCTGTAGCCCTGGTGGATTGGGACGATGCTCTAACCAACTACGCTACTTGGCCAGGGCAGACTCACAATTTCTTCACCTATAAGATAGGGATAATATCTGTCCTGCACCCTGACCAGGTAGCTCAGTTAGTTAGACTGTTGTCCCAATATGCCAGATTTGTAGGTTCAATCCCCGGTCAGGGCACATGCAGGAATCAACCCATGCATAAATAAGTGGAACAACAAAATGATGTCTCTCTCTCTCTGTAAAAAATCAATTGAAAAAACAAAACGGAAGAAAGGCAAAGAAATGGTGACTCTGAAGCTAAATGACTCAGGTCGCAAGTAGGCAGTTAATTCGTAGCCCAATCAGGGGATAAGTACAGTCCTCTGACTCACGGCCCCTGCAACTTCCAGGACTCTGTCAGCTCCCTTACATTGTAGGATGACAGGCAGTAGAGTGTAATCATTAAGAGCCCAGGTTCTGACCGTGCCTAGACCTGAATTCCAATCCCAGCTCCACCACTTATTAGCTATCTGACCTGTGTAGGTTCTTTATCCTCCCCCTACACCTCAGTTTCCTCACCCGTAAAATGGGAATAAAAAGTCTTATCTCACAGAGTTATAGTGATGATCACATAAGATGGACATGAGAAACTCAAATTCATTCACTCAACAAATATTTGTGCCAAGCACACAGGACAAGAGTTAGAACAGTGATCAAGAGGGACAGTTCTGCTGTCATGGAGCTTAAAATTTAGTCAAATTAAACAGATAAATAAAATACTTATAAAGTATAAGTTCTAATAAGGTAACAGGTGAGTGACTGAAGAGATTATCAGGAAAGAGCCAGTTTTTACGACCGGTTTCTGAAGAGAAATTTAAGTTGAAACCTAAGCGATCAGAAAGAGCTATCCATGTGCAGAATGAAAGGATAACCACTCCAGGCACAGGGAACAGAGTGTGCGAGGGTCACAACCAAAGAAAGTGTAGGAGCCAAGAGAAGACAAACGTGACTGCTGCGAATCCTTACAGGATTTGGGAAACAAACTTACAAACCTGGCAGTCAAGGATTACGCATCTATTTTTAAAATAACAAAGATGAGACTCAAGAGAGATGTGTCTCACCTGAGGTCATAGCTACTCCGAGGAGCTAGGGCCCCAGGATTCTACCCCAATACAACATCAGCTCACTTGCTTTGGGGAAGCCCCCTGCACACTGAACTCCCCCACTTATTTTGCTGACAATATTTTCTGTGCCCATGAAGAGTTCCAAAGCACCTTGAAAACACAAGCAAGAGCATCACATGAACTTCCAGGCATCTAGTCTGTGCACCAAAATCCTCACCCTTATGCTTTTACAAAAACTGCTCACACCTTACTCATAGGCTCCAGAATGGAAATGAGTCTCTTATAACAATAAACAAGAGAGGAAAGGGATGTCCTAGAAGGAGGATCCCTTGGCCTGTTCCAGAAGGGGAGATAGAACCATCACTGCAGAAGGGTAGAAATATGAAGGTTCATCTGAAATAAACTGCACAAGAAAAGTATTTACTTTATTTGAATAAAAGAACAAATTCTTTTTTTTTCATTTTTATTTATAGATTTGAGAGAGAGAGGGAGAGATGAAGGGGAGATAGGGTGAGGGTGAGGGGGAAGGAGAAGGAGAGTGAGAGGGAGTGGGGGGCGGGGAAAGAAACAACGATTTATTGTTCATACATTGGTTGCTCCTTGTATGTGCCCTGACTGGGGATTGGGTATCCAACCAACAATTTTGGTGTATCGGACAACGCTCTAACCAACTGAGCTGCCAGGCCAGGGCAAAAGAATGAATTCCTAGAGCAGTGGTTCTCAATCTGGGTGATACCCTCCCCCCACCCCCATGCCTCCGTCAAAGAGCTTTTGGAAATTCCTGAGGGCATTTAGTGGGCAGGGCCAGGTAAGCTCAATGTCTTTCAAAAGGACAGGATGGTCCCATAAAGCAAGTTATTATCCAAAATGTTAATAGCAGCCCTAACACACGCTTTTTTAATGCTCCAACTTTTCCTGTATTCCCATGGTTCAGTGGCTCTTCCTACCCTCACAACTGGATGAAAAAAAAAATCAAACTAAGACTTCACAGCTGAGCAATCTGAAATTTTAAAATCCAATTGTAAGCTCACAACTCTGGCATGAAATCTGGTGGTGGTATAAGGAAAAAGAATTTTCTGGTAAAAGACACACAGGAAATTTTAGCAAATGGGGAACTCCTTCCTCAGACAAGCTTCGGATTAATTTGTTTTACAACACAAAAAACTGTGATTTTAGAGAACCGTCTTATAGTGCTTTTCAATTTAAAATCAGATACTAATGACAGTTCTTTTAAAAACTTAACCACATCATCTCACAAATACAGCTGACTCTTTCTGGATCAAATTTCATTAGGAAAAATTATTAATTAAAAGATGTCGATCTAAAGCCGATCAAATGTCCACAAGTGCCAAAGGCATTCCTGCCTTGCATCTCATTCAGTGCAGTTTGATGCAAGTCGGAGAAGCTTCAGTGATATCTAGAGACCTGTACATGTAATAAAATACCATCCTAGCAATTCAGAAGACACTTTCAAGCGTTACTATTCTGTCCCCTAAAATTTTTTTCACATATTAAAGTTTATAGAATTGAAAAAAAAAAATCCAGACTACTCCCAAAAATAAAGACCAGTTAGCAAATAGTGGCCGCACAACCCTTTTGACTATTTTCTAGAAGCCTAACCTGGCTTCTTAGGTTAGCTGAGCAGACAGACCTGTTTTCCTCCAGAAGCTCCTGCCAGGCAGAGCCTGGGAAATCCTCCTCCAGCTTTTACCTGGCCAGTCACCAGAAGTTCACAACATGAATTCACCCAGATTCTTTGTATCCTCCTCTTCCCCTGTCATGTACCAACCGCCTGGCAATAAAATCCCACCTCTCCGTTACAAAAAGATGCAGATTACCTGGAAGATCAAGCACTCAGCGTGGAGGGGAAGAAAAAAAAAGATGGAGGGATGTGAGAATCATTAAGCCAAACCTACTGCATGCAGCACGGGTGACCACAGCCATAGTCCTGCAAAGCCTGAGAGGAGGCTCCCAGGCTGGGCCTCCATTCAGCAGGCCACACCTGTCTATGCCAGCAGCTTGCTAGCTGCTCCATTTTAAACATTCAAACAGACCTCCGGCAGGGTGGCAAAATTGAGCACCCCTCTCTCCCAGCTAGAGTGAGAGCCCTAATCCAACCACCACTTGGCCCCAATTTTCTTCCTTTTCACACTCTTTGTTCGGAAGACAACGCTTGGTCAAACTGGATCTGTCTGTCTGATAAGGGTGAGGTAGGCACGATGCTGCAATTACAGAAAAAAAGCACCGAGGCTTACTACATATATAAACCAGGCCAGACCTTTCCTCTGAGGATGGTGCTGCCAATAAGTGGGACTTCAATAGGCAGGTTTCACTCTGCCCATCCACAAGTGAACCAACGCCTGAAGTCCAAAAACGCCCGGTTCCATAGCCTCGCAGAAAGCCTCTTTTCTAGAGGGTCGGTATTCCGTTCGTCCCTCGGCTTCCGGAACCAAGGGGACAACAGGCAGATCCAGGTCGTGCACTCTACGTCGAAACCTTCGCATGCGCGCCCTCCTCTACACTCCACCCTCCGAGGCCTCCACCACCCGCGGACTCACCACTGTGCGAGCTGAACCACCTGGGTGCGATGTGCAGAGGTAGAGCATCCGCCAGCGAGGCTCGGGAACCTAGGTACAGCATCCCGTCTCTATGGTGACCGCCGCCCGTCTCCTGGTAACCATTGCCTTGGGCATAAGTGGATTCCGACGCGGACCCTCCGCCGCCGGGCCCCCTGTCTGAGTCGCCGGTCCCGCGGGAGGCGGGTGTGTAGAGGCCAAAGGGCACCCCTCCGGCCGTGCTGGGGTCCATACCCATGCCTGCTACCGAGCTGACCGAGCGGCTGCGCAGCCCCATGGCCCCGCCGCCCGCCCGGTAGTGCCCAAAGTGGGGCGCCCCTCCCGGTGGGGGCACGGCACTGTCATCAGTGGAGACCCCCGGGAAGGGGGCGCGGGAGCGGGCCGCCGTGCTCTGCTTGCCCCCCATGCTCGCCCGAGCCCCGATGGGGCGGGAACCTGGAGGCCGAGACCCTCCCCCACTTCTCAGCAGCAGGGGGAAGGTTGGGCGAGCATAAAGGGGTTGGGAGTCAAAAAGGAGATCGGGAGGGGGGAAAAAAGAAAAAAGAAAAGAAAACCCGCGGGGCGGAAGAGGCAGGCGGGCGGGGATCCCAAACTAAGAATTTAAAACGATCCAAGCCAAGCGCATGTTTCCCCTCAAGGTCCAAAGAGGCGCAGTCCGGCGCAGGCTCGGCGCGCCACAGGCCGCCCCCGGGCTCCCAAAAGCCAGGGGGAGCCGCAGGGAAGAAGGAAGGGAGGCGGCCGGCGAACGAGGGAAAAGCCCGAGGAGGCCGCCGGCCGGAAAAGAGGAGGCGCGGAGGGCTGGGGGCGCCGGGCGCGTCCCCCGCCTCAGGACGCCGCGACCATGGACGGCGGCCCGGACCCCTCCAGGCCTTGGGCGGACTGCGGCGCTGTGCAGCCAAGCGGAGCTCGGGAAACCGCGGTCGCGTCGCGTCGCGCTCTCGCTCCAGCTGCTGCCGGCCCGGCCAGCCGCGCCGCCCCGCTTAGTCCCGGGCTGCGCTCGCCGGCGCTCCTCGCCGCCGTGGAGACAATGGAGGGCGGCAGAGCGCAGGCGCGGCCCGCGCCCCCTCCTCTTCCCCCCCGCCGGCTTAACCCCTTCGCGGCCCCTGCAGCGTTTGGTCGCTGACGCCCTGGAGGCCCCCACCCAGCCACCCAGCCCCCGCGGGCCTGTGGCCTGAATGGCCTGAAGCACCACCGGGCGACAGAAACGAGCAAGGTGACTTTTCGAAGGGAACACTCTGAAGTCCCTGAAAGTAGTTAATTATTCAGGGGGAACCACCTATGGGGGAGGGGCGGCGATGGCTCATGGGGGTGGACAGGAAACACAAGAAAGACTAAAGATTACTCAAGACGCCTACCTTGCTCTGAGGGTCACTGGTCAAGCTCCCCTCCCGGCTCAAGTTTGCCCCCACAGCACCCTCTGCTGGACGCCGTGTTCGTTCTTTATGAGATCCTCCGTCCAAGGACTCCCTAAGATCAGGAAGCTTAGCATTTGGGGGATTTTTAGCTGTTTGGAGATAAATAGCGCCCTGAAACACTGTCCATATTTTGCTGACAGCAGATCGAAACTTCTTTTGGGCTTACGTACATGATTGGATACTTTAGCTAAAATGTGATCCTGAAAGTCATTAGTTGTGTGATAAAAGGTGAAAAGATACAGACGTGGAAATTAAATAATGCAGTTAGAATTAGTGATTTTAGAAACTCCTTAGTCCAAGGAAAGTCTCCTGTTTAGTTTACCTTTTATCCGGGCATGCACCACAGGGCCTTGGACACAATGGTTATTCAATAAATATTTGTTGACCAACCCTGCATTTTGCAATATGAGCCTATTATATATACCTGTATTCTCTCTCATTCATTCATTCATTCATTCATTCACTATTTTTCAAGTACTGAGTGCTAAAAAGTGCATCACTCAGTCCCTGGTTGGACTTCCAAATCAAGGAGCTGAAATAGTGGGGTCAAAAAAGAGGTACTGTGTTAAATCTAACTGAAAGTAACCTCACAGGGTGATCTGACCATAAATTCCTAACTGGACAGGTCATGATGGGGAATTACGCCCCAGGTATATAATTTCGTTAGCAAAAGTTTTATCTTTCCCTGGGTGGAGGTGGGGAAAGGGAGAAAAAGTGGGAACAACTGTAATTGCATAAGCAATAAAATTAATAATTTTAAAAAGTTTTATCTTTCTTTTAAGCAAGCCCTGTCCATTGTTTCTATGCATCTAGGTTAACACACCTTTAAAATGCCTCTTTTTCAGACCCCTTGAAGGAAGGGTGTAACCATCCTGAAGGGAGCACATAATCTTAACTATCCTGTACATAATTTTCTCCCACCTTCATGTAATCTTCCTTATGTTCCTCCCTTAATTCCAAATGTATAAAAAGAAACTGCAAAACTTACTCTCCGGAGTATTTGAGATCTTGCTTCCCAGTAACTGTCATCAGTTTGGTTCAACCAAACTCTTAGAAAAATTCCCTACAGGTTTGAATGTTTCTTATGTCGACAAGAGTGTAAATATTGAAAGAAAACAAAACAAACAACCAAAAAAGTGCTGGTCTATCCTAGGTACTGATTGTGCCAGTGTGACCAGCTTGGAAAGAAACAGGAGGAAGGCTGTTTGCAAGCACGGAGTGCTTAGGAGTAAGCAAAAGGCCCTGCTGAAGGAAGTCGTGAGTTCTGTAGGAGAAATGAACATAGGGAAACACCAAAATGTTCCAGCACCCATGAAGTGCCTAAATGAGAAATCTGTGCACACCTAAGATCCTAATGACAGACCTGAAGAGGAAAAAAAACAAACTTAAATTTAACCCAATTTCTTCCCTGAAGAAAGTCTATGGTAACAGCAGGGGGAGGGGAGGTATAAGGGGGATTAATGGGGATAGAAAAAAAAATACAATTTAAAAAAAAAGAAAGAAATCCCTGGTTGGTGTAGCTAAGTGGATTGAGTACTGGCCTGCAGACCTAAGGGTCACTGGTTCAATTCCCAGTCAGGGCACATGCCTGGGTTGCGGGCCAGCTCCCCAGTTGTGGGTATGTGTGGGAGTCAGCCACACATTGATGCTTCTCTCCCTCTCTTTCTTCCTCCCTTCCTCCCTCTCTATAAATAAATAAATAAAATCTTTTTTAAAAAAAGAAAGAAAAATCTATGGTAACAGAAAAAAATGAATACCAGATCCCCTGACAGAACTCTATGGAGGAGATAAATAGAGATCTCTATTGGGGAGATAAAAGCTTTCTTGTTTTTCTTCAGATCACTCATTAGGATCTTAGGTGTGCATAAATTTCTCACTTAGGTACTTAAAGATAATTTCTTGGGTATTAGAACATTTTGTTTTTTCCTTCATTCCTACAATCTATAAGTATTGTAACCATCTAACTAGCTTTTGATTTCCCTATTCACTCAACACTTTTCAGTGTATTGAACAAAATGTGAATATCTAATTAAGTGCCAGGTAATGCACTAAGTTCTAGGATACAGTGGTGAGCCAGACAGTTGAAGGAGTCCTTGTTCTCACAGAGCTTCATAGGAATCACTTCGTACCCACTAGGATGGCTAAATCAATGAGGACAATAACATGTGTTGGTGAGATGTACAGAAATTGGAACACTCCTTCCTTGCTGATGGAATATAAAATGGTATACCTGCTATGAAAAAGTCTGACAGTTTCTCAAAAAAGATTAAACTTAGGCCCTGGCTGGGAGCTCAGTTGGTTAGGGCATTGTCCCCATACACCAAGGTTGCCCATTGGATTCCTGTCAGGGCACAGACAAGAAGCAACCGACAAATGCACAAATAAACGGAACAACCAATCAATGTTTCTCTCTCACTCTCTCATTCTCAAATAAATAAATAAATAAAATAAATAAATAAATAAAGAATTTTTAAAATATATTTTATTTCTTTATTTTTAGAGGGAGGAGAAAGGAGGGAGAAGGAGAGAAACATCAATGTGTGAGTGATACATCGATTGGTTGCCTCTCGAACGTAAGTGATTGTTCATAGCAGCATTATTCAAAATAACTAAAAAGTGGAAACAACTCAAATGACCATCAGCTGATACATAATAAAACAAATATGCTATATCCATGTAACGGACTATTGTTCAGCCATAAAAAGAAATAAAATGCTGATACATGCATGCTACAACATGGATGAACCTTAAAAACATCATACTAAGTAAAAGAAGCCAATCACAAAAGAAAACATGTATTGTGTGATCCCAGTTATATGAAATATCCAGAATAGGCAAATTCATTGAGACGGGAGGTTAATGGTTGCCAGGTCCTGGGCAGAGGGGAGAATGAAGAATGACTACTAATGATTTTCTTTTTGGAATGGTAAAGAAGCTCTTGAATTAAGTAATGGTTGCCAAACTTTGTGAATATACTAAAAAACACTGATTATACACTTAAAAGGGTGAATTTTATGGTATGTGAATTACAGCACGATTCACACACAAAGTTTATTGAAGCAGACAGTGACAATGCAGTGTGATAGATAAGCCTACAACAGTACTTAGCATGTAGATGGCACTCAATAAGCATTTGTCAGACAAATGAATGAGTAAGTGCTATGAGAGTAAAAGTACTATGAGAGTGAAAGAGCATGGTGTTGCTGAAAGCAGACAGGCACAAACACAGTAATTCTAAGCCAAGACCTTGTTAAACAACATAATTCAGCCCAGCCCTGGCTAGTGTGGCTCAGTTGGTTGGTATGTCATCCCATAACCAAAAGATTGCAGGTTCGATTTTCTGTCAAGGCACAAACCTAGGCTGCAGGTTTGATCCCCAGTCCGAGAGTGTCTGTAAGACAACCAATCGATGTTTCTCTCTCCCTTCTCTCTGAAAGCAATGAAGAATGTTCTCAGGTGAGGATTAAAAAAAAAAAAAAAGCACATAATTCAACTCTGGCTGGGTAGCTCAGTTGGATAGAGCATGTTTATAAATAGGCCAAGGTTGCGGGTTCAATCCCTGGTCAGGGCATATACAAGAATCAACCAAAGAATACATATAATAAGTGGAACAATAATCGATGTTTCTCTCTCTCCCCCACCTTTCCTTACTCTCTCTGAAATCAATAAGTTAAAAAAAACTTTTTTAACACAATTTAACCAAGTAAATTTGAACATCTAATAGGCTTTATTAAGCAATTTATGAATCAGGCAGCATCTCACCTAGAAAACAAAAAGGCTCTCCCACGACTTGTAACAAAAGAAAGTTTTTTATAGGCAGAAAAAAAGCGAGACTAAAAAGTTAAAACAAGTGGATGAGGGTAGGACTACAAAATTCAAATGGGTGGATTATTTCAGGTAAGGACACCTTCTCTTAGGAAAAGGCAGGGGGTCTTATCAGGCATATTACCTCGCTAGTATTGATCAGGAAATTCCAGACTGATGGATTAAGATTATGCTTCTGGGAGAGGTTGAAACTGCTGTTAGAATCAGGTATTAAATCTAGATTAGCTATTATGGGCTTTGAGCAGGAGTGATGCCTTTTGGGCCTGTGGTTTTCTGTTTAACAACCTAAAAGGTGATTTGGAGATTAGCTAGAGAATGATGTGGAAGGGGAGAACTGTGTTTCTGGAAGAGAACACTGGTCCAAGCAAAGGAAACAGCATGTTTGAGGGCCTAAAGAACATGGCTTCTTCAAGGAACTGAAGGATGCTGTAGAGCTGTAAAGAAAGGAGGTGGGAGCCAAAGGTGAAGCTAATTCTCAGGGCAGACAACAGGGTCCGGTAAGGTATGGATCAGATGCTGAGAGGATGGGGAGCTATGGAAAGATTTATCAACATCACTATCATTAAAAATAACAACGACCAATGATTAATGAGCACTGGAGATACCTCCTTTCCAAATAAAGGTCCATATTTTATTAGCTTATGTATTCATAAAGATACCGGATGTGAACATGAAACAACATAATGTAGTCTCCTAAGGGCTGAACAGCAGGTACTGGAAAGTCGGGTGACAGAATGGATGAGAACTATATCCTTTCATTATATGCCTTTTTGTATTTGTGTTTGAGCCATGTAAATTTAGAGAAAGGTAGAGAGATAAAGGTATATATAAAGTATATATCACATGCACACTAAAAAGTCACACAGCTGGTAAGAACAAAGCTGGACTTCTAAGCTTTACCATGAACATATTCATCAAGGAATTTTGGGGTGACAATTCATTTACTTTCTTTTTTAAAGATTTTATTTATTTATTTTTAGAGAGGGGAAAGGAGGGAGAAAGAGAGGGAGAGAAACATCAATGTGTGTTTGCCTCTCGTGTACCCCCGACCAGGGACCTGGTCCACAATCCGGGCATGTGCCCCAACTGGGAATCGAACCAGCAACCGTTCAGTCTGCAGGCTGGCACTTATTCCACTAAGCCACACCAGCCAGGGCACAATTTCATTTGCTCTGTAGGGTTTCCAGTGGGGTGAAAAATAATAGATCTGCTTAACAGCTATATTTCTTTTTGTAAATTAATAATTTGCCCTTCAGGTTTATATTCCAGTCTAACGTTATCATAAGCCAGTCTTTCTCACATCTGGCATCACTGAACTGCTGAGAGCCAGAACTGCCAAAGTGAAGCCTCTACTCTCTGCAATGTGATGACACTAAACTTAGGCACCCTGTGGCACCATGAATGGCAGCCTTTCTCGGGAAACGCCCGTTACCTCCTTCTGCACTTATTCAAATGACAATTTCCCCTCTGAAATGAAAATATTGAAATACAAAGTTCTCCATTCAGTAGCTTGATTTTACCCTTCACCTCTTAGAGAGAGTGAGTCAAGGTGTAGCAGCAAGCATCCACTGAGACCTGGGGCCTCAGATTGGTTTCAATTTGTCATTTGTTACTTCAAGTGTCCAATACATGTTTTGCTCCAAATTTCTCTTGTTAGTTCTCGGTTTAAAGTTAATACATCTGGGGGTGGGGGGTGTCAAATCATTTTTGGATGCTCTCGAAGCAAGGATATAAGATACAGAAATGGCCCCAGCTAGATTTGGGACTTTTTTTTTTAAATCTTCCTATCTTCATCCTCTCACCATCCCTGGGTGAGCTGTTTCTTTGCTCTTCTTCAGCTGTGAAACAGGGTTAATAAAACACTGACTCCACCTACCAGGTCAGGAGAAAAACCTTATAAATGTGTTGCCGAAACTTGCAAAGAGGAGTGCATAACAATGCTGCAAAGCCCAGTTTTAAACATCTCTGGAAGAATGTAAGTCTGAGACATAAAGGGTTCAGAAAATGAGGGAAATTGCTTGTTAGGACTACTTCTAGGAAGCCTTGGGGACCCTCTGGCCTCCTCTCTGTCTCCATAAGCCAGAGGGTGGGGAGGGCTTCCTATGGCTTCACAGGAACACCTAGCACCTTCTCTGGGGGTTGGCAAATATATCTCAGTAAGAAACTTCCTCACAAACCTCTCAGAGCTCTTTACATTGTTACTGCTTGAAAAGAGAAAACTTAAACAGAGAAACCAAGGTAATGGGCAAATAAACGCACCTAGCAAGGAGCCTGAACATGTGGGCATGTCAGCAAATCTTTGTTGACTGAAGAAGAGAGGGAAATTACTACTGGGGTTCAAGGCAGGATTCCAATATTCACAGATGCAAACAGATGGAAGGGCCACATTCTGCAGAAGAGGAAACAGAGGACTAGAAAGATAAAGGGTCCTGTTCAAATTTGCAAGACTAGTTGCTGATAAGAGACTGCCAAAGCCCTGGATTTGTAGTTGGCCATATATCCTGCCTTCCTAGCAAGTAGCCTTCTGAAAAGACACTGGTGATAAGGGCCCTGTGGCCTGGTCAGCAAGTTGAAGTCTACTTGACAAGAGACTCCCAATGGTTCCCAGTCTCTGATTCAGATAGGATACTCATACGTGAATCTCAGAGGCCCACAGCAATGAAGCAACAGCCAGAAAGCTCTGGATTTCATTCCAGAGTTCCCACTCCTGCATGAAGAAAGTATGGTGGGAGATGGAAAGGAAGGGCCCAAGAAGCAGTTTGAAAGGTGCTCATGCTCTGTCTCTCAAAAATTCTACCAGGCTCTTTTCACATTTAAGAAAGAAAACATTGACAGAACACAACACCAAGGATTTAAAACCCGAAGTACTTTCTGTGCTGATGAGCCATGATAAGCAGATTTTGAGAACTAGGCAAATATAAACTAAAGAGGAGGGAGAAAGGGAGGGTTGCAGAAATTCCCAGACAAGACAATCTTACTGGTTTTAGTGGAAAACAGATTACTAAAATACACACACACACACATATATATACATACACACATACACACATATATGTATATATATATATATTCCGAAGACAAAGAGTTTTGGAATATATTTATATCTACACCTATATCTACAAAATAAAACTCAAATGCCGAAGCAGGGTCCTTCTTATTTAGCCTTTCCCAATTTTTCTAGCTATACTTCTTTTTTTAAAAAACATTTTATTTATTTAGTTTTAGAGAGCTGGGAAGGGACAGAGAAAGAGAGGGTGAGAAACATCGATGTGCAAGAGATACAGTGACCCCAAATGGGAACTTGTCCTGAAACCTGGGCATGTGCCCTGCCTAGGAATTGAACCAGTGACCTTTTGGTTTACAGGCCAGCACTCAATCCACTTAGCCACACCAGCCAGGGCTCTAACTATACTTGCTATAACTACCATATACCGTGTTTGCTAATCACTCATTCAGTGGATATTTATCAAGCACCCAGGACATCCCAGGCAATACGCAAATAAACAAATAAGAATATGGTGTGTTAGATGAATTCATTAATTCATATTGAGGGCAATAAAGGGATTCTATGAAAAGTAACCTCACAGGTTAATCTGATCATAAATTTCTAACTGGGCAGGTTATGATGGGTAGTCACACCATAGGCATATCACCTTTTTAGTAAAAGGTTTAATCTTTGCCTTGAGCACGCCCTGTCCATTATTTTTGGGCATCCAGGTTAACACACCTTTGAAATAAAGGTAACCACCCTCAAGAAATAATCTTGTTAACTATCCTGTAATCTATTCCCTGCCTTGTTTTCTCCCACTTTTATATAATCTTTCTTACCTTCCCCTCATTTTTCTCAAATGCACACACACATGAAATAAACAAATAAAATTTAAAAACCCTGCCAAACTGTCATTCTCCTGAGCATTTGAGATCTTGCTTCTTGGTAATTGTCATCAGTTTGGTTCAAATAAAATCTTACAGAAATTCTTTAAAGGTTTGGATGTTTCTTATGTCGACAATGTATTCCTGTGTGATGGCATATGATATGTGATATGTATTCCTATGAGTATGCATAGAAAGTATTCTTTATCTTTCCTTCTTCCTGCTCTTGAACCTGGTTTGCAGTTTTTCTCCTTCCCGGCTCTCTGAGCTGAGGCCTTTCACTCCAGGTCTTTGACCTGTCGTGATGGAGAATTGGGAGGAAACTGGAAGGTGGGAAGAAAGACCAATGCAGGAGGGTAGAGGCCAGGGCTAGAAGAGTTTTTTTAAAGGGCTGCAGTTTGTGAGAATAACTGCTAGATGGATGTGAAAGAAAGGAAAGGAATTTTAATGGGAATGCTTGGTGATTCTGTATTCCCTTCTGAGTGTAAAGAATTACAAGTAAAGACTGTGAATAACTTTAAAAATTACTTTCTGATTTCACATAAGGCATCCTTTTGACTTATACAGCACTCTGGGGACATGACTTTATACATGACTTTATGTTTTCCATATCCATTCATTGGACAAATATTAATGGAGTGCCTGGTATATGCAGTCACCATGCAGGGGTGAACAAGATGGACCTGCCCTGTCTTCCTGAAGCTGAAAAATATGAAATAAACAAATAATTATTGAGTTACAAATTGTGATGAATTTTGAAGGAAAGAAAGAAGCACAATTCCATGAGCATTAAATTGGGGAACTGCTTTATGTTCCACATAAAGGCATCCTGTTCTTCATAATTCAGGGTCTTTGTTCATACTTTTAATGCTGAAGTACTTTTGTGATAGTGCATTCTATCCAAATCCTAAAATATGCTGAAAAAGTTAAATCTTACCTTTATGGTATGTCAGGTACTCTCAGGTCCTCCATTTAGTCTGTCCTCTCCTGGTTTATTGCTTGCAAGTCTTTTATAAAAACAAATTCATTCTGCCAAGAGTGTACCTGTTGTACAGTGACAAATTGTTCCAATTTGTCTTGACTGAAGGGCTTCCTGGGATGAGTTTGGTCACCCTAATTGTTGATAAGTCTGTCTTTCCTATTACATCCAACACTCCAGAAGGGAGGGGAAGCCTCTTTTTTTCTTTTTTTTAAAAAAATATTTTATTTTTTAGAAAGAGGGAGAAGGAAAGGGAGAAAAACATTGACTTGTGAGAGAAACATCAGTCAGTTGCCTCTCACTTGCCCCCACCTGGGTACATGGCCTGCAGCCCAGGCATGTGCCCCGACTGGGAATCAAACCAGTGACATTTCAGTTTGCAGGCTGGCACCCAGTCCACTGGGCCCCACCTGCCAGGGCCAGGAAGCAAAGCCTTTTTATCTCTATTCAGTCAAAGACTTTAACATAGAAATAGTGGTAATATTAGCAACTACAATAATAGTTCAAACTTCAGTATTGTTTACATTCTAGGCCCTGCTCTTAACTCTGTACAACAATGTAATAAACGAAGGTCATTCCTCTTCCTGTAAAAAAATTTAAGCTTAGTAGTAAAGCCAGGATTTGAGAGGGTGGGGTAAAAGGGGAGAATGCTAATCAGCACTCATCGTGCTATCACAGAAATTCTCAAACTTTTTGATCTCAGGACCTTTTACACTCTTAAGAATTGTTAAAGATCTCCTCCCCATCCCAGCCAAACTTTTAGATGGGCTATTTAGATAGCAATTATTAGAAATTAAAATGAAAAATTTAAAACATTTATGATTTTACTTAAACATTAGTGCACATCAACATTAATAATACACTTTGTAAATGAAAAAGAACTATATTTTCCAAAACAAAAACATTTCAGTGAGGTCCTGGTGGGGTAGCTCAGTTGGTTAGAGCGTTGTCCCAGTATACCAAGGTTGAGGGTTTGATCCCTGGTCAGGGTACATAAAAGAATCAAATGCATAAATAAGTGGAACAACAAATTGATGTTTCTCTCTCTTTCTCATATCAAGCAATTAAAAAAAATTAAGTGGGAAAAGTGGCAAACCTCTTTAAAATCTGGCTTAATAAAACAAATAAACAAACAAAAAACAATCCACTGGAGAAGCCTTTGAGATATTGCTCCCTGGCATATGTCATCAGTTTGGGACAAACTCCTATAAAAGTTAAAAAAGAAAATCCTCTGGATTCTCACATCTGCTCCTACCGTTCAATCTGTTTACAATAGTTTAGCCTCTGGAAAAGTCCACGGTACACTGGTGAGAGAAATTGAAAAGGCAAATAATGTCTTAGTATGATTACTAAAACTGCTTTGCCTTCAGAAACGCCTTGAAAGGGTCACGGAGATCCCTTGGGGTTCCTGAACACTTTGGCAGGTGTTGCTGTACTGTATAATACAGTAAATCATTCATTCAATGCCCTTATAGCAGACGTCAGGGGAAGAAGTAACCTTCGGTTTGTACAAATGTTGGGTTTTAGTTTGTAGACATCCTGGGCATTGCCCAGGGAGAAGACAGGGAGGACAACACGCCCCTCACCTCGCCAAACCTTATTCTGTGAGCTCTACCCGGGTTACCCACGCGCAACTAGACCTTGGACTACAACTCCCAGCAGATCTTGCAGCAGGGGTGTGTGCCCGCAGTCGCGAGGAGTTTGGGTGACTTTAGTAGAGCGACGAAACCGAAGGGGGCGTGTCTGTTCGGGTAGGCCCAGCACCGCAATTGGAGGAACCGGGAATAGGGGCGGATCCAGTATTTGGGTTAGCCAATGGTTTCCAGTCAGGCGGAGGTGGGGCGTGGCGTGGCAGTGGGTTGCCTGCGGCTCACCGAGGCCAGGAACGGGAGTTTGGGTGGTAGAAACGCACAGCCGTGGGGCCGGGCTGACCCCGGCGGGAGATGGCGGCGCGATGGAGCAGCGAGAACGTGGTGGTGGAGTTCCGAGACTCGCAGGTGAGCCGGAGAACAAATGGAGCCTTCTGGGCATGCGCCCTCCCCCGTTCCCCTCCCCCACGCTGCCGGGTCCGTCTCCGGGGCGGCGGGGCGACCTCCCCCAGCCCCCCTCAGCTGGCCCTAGGGTAATGGAAAAGAGGGTGGCCCAGAGCGCTCAGACCTGAGGGTGTGAGGGGAATCTCGAGGACCGTTGGCGGTTGGGTCAGGCACGAACAGGCTTTCGGGGTTACCCACGGGGTTACGGGGAGTGGGGTCTGCCTTGGGACACCGAAACGTAGAGGTGGCGCTCGAGTGGGCAAGGGGGCGCTTCCCAAGGCCAGGGTGGTGAGCGAGGGAATGTTTGCTCTTCCAGACCGGGGCCGCGCTTAGTGACTTTGGGCAGGTCGCAGAACTTCTCTGAG
This sequence comes from Mormoops blainvillei, assembly GCA_004026545.1. Taxonomy (NCBI): domain Eukaryota; kingdom Metazoa; phylum Chordata; class Mammalia; order Chiroptera; family Mormoopidae; genus Mormoops; species Mormoops blainvillei. Next base: position 116,286 of record PVJD01003022.1, on the reverse strand, counting down.
CCTCGGCAATGGGACTTAACCCTGCCTCATGAGATTTTGGGGTGAAGTTGTTAGGAAACAGAAAGTGAAGTGCCTGTTTCAGTCGCTAAGCTTTTAAGTGGTTGCTGATACCACTTAAATACCGTATAGCGAGTGAATGGAAGTGTGTGCTGCACATATTTCCCTGGTTCGAATCCTGGCTTAGTCTCTAGCCTGTCATCACCCTCTGTGCTTTAGTTTCTCTCACCTGTAAGAAAGTAGCAATCGTACCTACCTCATAGGGTTGGCGTGAGAATTTTGAGGTCATACATTTAGAATGTGTGGCACAGTGACAGGCACACAGTAAGCCTCAATGAACGTCAGCACTTACTAGGGATTTTTACCATTTTTTATTTCCTGGGTTTCATATGTTGTGCTGCCATTTATCTGTATTTTCTTTCTCTAATTCATGAAAGAACCACACAAGATAAGCAGATGCTATCCCTGTTTACCAAACAGGAAAGCCCATCCTGGTTTGGCTGATCCTATGACTTGACCAAGGCCTCCCAGTATGTGGCCGCATTGGGATATAAACTCAGGCAGGCATCTGAAAGCAAGGGTATAAGACACAGAAATGGCCCCAGGACTCTCGTTGACCTCATTACACTACCGTACTTCCTACTTTGTGAGCCTGTCGTGCAGTTGTTCCTCAATGCCTATTATACCCACCCACCCCTTCCCCAGCACCTAGGACAGTGTTTGGGTGATTTTCTTTTCTTTTAAAATTATAAGAGAAAGTTTATTTAGAAAGTTACAGAGGTAGCAGAAGTGGGCCAGCTGAGTTGCGTAGGCTCAGGAAACAAGTTATAGAAGCAAAAGATGGGCCCTTGGAGCTTAGGAGAGGGAAAGGCAAAGGTGACACACTTCTGGGAAGACGAGTAGGAAAGAAACGGCGCAGGCATGCTTCTGAGGGGAGAGGGTGCTGGGCAGTGATTCTCTTTTTATTCAACAGATATTTCTGGAATACTTTTGTGTTCCAGGCTTTCTACTGATTTATTCAACAAGGATTTATTGAGCTCTTTTGCAAGGTGCACACTGTGCCTGGCACTGTGTTGGTACTAGGGTGATTTATTCTGAAGGGAAATCTGGATTACAATAAGGCGATGTGGTTTCTTCTTTCTAAAACCCCATTCCATTTTTGCCATAAAGACAGTGTGTGGTGGAACCACCGACCAGTTTGCCCCGTGGTGCTCTCTGAAACATAGTTCCCATGGAGAATTTGGGTAGCAGCTTTCTGATTGAAGGATCCTGAAGCACTTTACACTGTCAGCCTGGTGTTTCTGGGAGGCCAGCTCTCCCAAGGGAGGTGTCAGACTCAGGGAAAAAGAACCATATTCCTGTTATCCTTGTTAATTGCTTTCACTGGGGGCTAAGAACAAAATCATGTATGGTACCTGTGAGCCTGCTAATTTGGAAGCTACTAATCTGAAAACCCTTTAATTCTCATAAAAACCGAGGCAGTCTCACCCTTATTTCTCGGTAGAAATGTAATTGAAGAAACCTGACAAGAAGGTGCTGACACATATTTTAGGATGCTGTGAAGTAGTGTCAAGTAATTAAACCAAAACAGCAGTTGTCAAAGTCAAGAGGACAAAGTAAATTGGGTAATTTAACTGCCTTGTGGGAGTTTCTGTTATTTCTGATTTTTCTATTCATTTGGAAGGATACATCTTAGCATGAATTAGCATGGTTTTGTGGTTGAATTTTGTGCTAATTAGGAGGGGTAAGGACCCATTTTATTAACTGTTTCATCAATGTAGAAACAAAAAATTGAAACTCTTAATATTATCTTTCTGAAAAGAAAGCCCTCACAATAAAGTTTTCAAACACCCTGGCTCTTTTAATTATCATTTAAGAAAATTTAAGCTTTTAGGTTTTTCAGTGAGAAACCCCAGCCTGAAAGGTGAAAGTCTTTTTCTTACCAGCTTATACAAACATCATTCACTTTATAAAACAATACCTTGTAATAGTGAAGAACCTGTGCTGCTTGGCAACTACTCTGAAGTGGGCTCTGGAATCAATGGGTGTTAACACTAAGAAAACTTAGAGATGATCTAGGGCAACATAATCCAGTAGAATTTTCTGTGATGATGGAAATGTGACCACTGAGCACTTCAGATGGGGCTAGTGTAACTGAGATATTGTGTTTTATGTTTTTAATTTTAATTTTTTTCTGAGCATGAAAGGAAATCTGACTTTATAGTCTAAATTATTATTTTTTAAAATATTTTATTTATTTATTTTTAGAGAGGGGAAGCGAGGGAGAAAGAGAGGAAGAGAAACATCAGTGTGTGGTTGCCTCTCATATGCCCCCAACTCGGGACGTGGCCCGCAACCCATGCATGTGCCCTGACTGGGAATCGAACTGGCGACCCTTTGCTATGCAGGCTGGCACTCAATCTACTGAGCCACGCCAACCAGGACTAAAAAACTTTTTAAAAAGCAACTAATGAACACATAAATAAGTGGAACAATAAATTGACCTCTCTCTCTCTCTCCTCCCCCTCTTCCTTTCTCTCTTTAAAATCAATAAATAAAAAAAATTAAAAAATTAATTATATTGATTAATAAGAGGAGCTAGGAAAAAGTATTCAGGTTTTCATGGTTTTCAAAATAAATTTTTATTTTAGAATAGTTTTAGATTTATAGAAAAATTGGGAACACAGTACATAGAGTTTCCATATACCTATGCTGTTCCCCCTATTAGTAACATCTAATACTAGTATGGTATATTTTCTGCAATTAATCAATATTGATATATTATTATTAACCAAAACCCATACTTTACTTAGCGCTCCTTAGTTTTTACCTAATATCCTTTTTCTGTTCTGGGAATCCATCCAGAATACCACATTATATTTAGTTGTCATGTTTCCTCTGACTCCTCTTGTCTGTGATAATTTCTCAGACTTTCTTTGACTTTAATGACCTTGACAATCTGTAGAATGCCCCTCAGTTGGGATTTGTCTTATGTTTTTCTCATGATTAGACTGGGATTATGTTTTCTTTTTTTTTGAGGAATACCCCAGGGTTTACAGGGCACCATTTTCATCACATAATATCAAGGTTACTAACTGTGAACATGTCATACCACTGTTGATGTTGACTTGATCACCTGGCTGAGGTGGTGCTTGTCAGGTTTCCCTACCGTAAACATACTCTTTTTGCTCTTTGTGCTATGGAATAGCGCCCCCCGCCCCATCAGCAGATTCACTTTATATAGTTTCAGTTATCTGTGGTCAGGAGTGGTCCAAAAATATTAGATAGAAAATTCCAGAAATAAACAATATATAAGTATAAAATTTTGTACCTTTCTGAGTAGCATGTTTAAAGTTCGCACTGTCCCTCTCCATCCTGCCTGGGGTGTGAATCATTCCTCGTTCAGTGTATTCATGCTGGATATGCTACCTACCTGTTAGTCACTTAGTAGCCCTCTTGTTATCAGACTGACGAAGTATCACAGTGCCTGTATTCAAGTAACCCTGATAGCAGCCTAATGCTAGGTCATTCACCTCATTTCATCTCATCATGTAGGCATTGTTACATGTCATCACAAGACGAAGGTGACTATATTATATAATAAGCTATTTTCTGAGAGAGACCACATTCATATAACTTTGATTAGAGTATATTGTTAAAATTGTTCTAATTTATTATTAGTGTTATAATCTCTTACTGTGCCTAATTTGGAAATTAAATCTTTTGTCATAGGTATGTATGTATAAGAAAAAGCGTAGTATATAGAGGGTTGTACTATCCATGGTTTCAGGCATCCACTGGAATCTTGAACATATCCCCGATGGAGAAGGGGGGAACTGCTGTGCTCTTCGGAAACACTCTCTATATACCACCCATACTTAAAGAAAGTGGCGTTCCCCCGCCTCCATTTATTTATTTATTGAATTATTTGTTTATATCTGTGAATTCATAGATATTTATTTTATACTTTGAATTATAATCCCATTATTTTGTTGCCTAAGTTGTTCCAGTTTTCACCACTGGGAGCTCTTTTGGGTGGTTCTTTGGCATACCCCATTTAAACAAATTTAAAAAAAAATACTTCCTGGTACTACCAGATGCTCATCTCTCATGTATGTTTCCTGCCCCAGTCCTTCAATTAGCCTTTTCTCCAAGGAACTCTGGTTTTTTCAGCTGGAGAATTATATTAGAAACCAGGATCTGGTGCTGGATGTGCTCATTGCTATTGGGATGTCATTGTAATATTCCTCAACTGACAAAACAAGATATATATATGTGTACTAACCCATGTATATACAAACATCTAAATATTTCTGTATGTAGCCATCTTTATCTATATTTAGCTGAACATAAGTTAATAATTATATTTTTAATTCTAATCCATTTTCACATGGATCATTGTGGCTTCCAGCCTTTGCTTATCATTAACCTCCCACTCTAACAGAAACCTGGCTCCTACCATCTTCTGTCGATTTACCTAATTGTTCATTCCAGTATGCATGTGTAGTGCTTTCAGAATTGTTAACTCGTGCCCTTGAAGGAAACTAGTTTATCAGCTAGATACAGTGCTTATATACAGTTTCTTTTCCCTTTAGTCTCACAGATTCTACTAAGGTTTTCACCATTTTTAAGCAAACTTTCTTACTTCTCCATATTGTGGTCTACTCTTTACAAGGCATTTTTAAATGTTTAAAAATGTTTTTCCTTAAAAATTATTTATTATGGAATATATCAGGGATATTGTACCATGTAAAAAAAAATAATAAAATGTACCCTCCACACACCTTAAGGAATAGGCCATTTTAGTTATTTTTTAAAGCCAGAACAAATCCCTCTCTTAATGCCCTTTAGAGGCAGTGACTGTTCTGAATTTTGGATTCATTATTTCTTTGCCTTTTAAAATAGTTTTTATCACACACACACATATGGAAATGTAAATAATATCTTCTTTTATTTTGATAGTTTTTGACCATTATTTAAATAGAGTTACATGGTATGAATTCTGTAGCTTCCCTTTTTTTTTGCCCTACATTACTTTTGAAGTTCATCCATGTCAACTGTCGTGCCCGTGGTTGACTAATTTTGCTATGAAGCACTGCTCTACTGTATGAATCTGCCACAGTCAATTTATCCCTGTGTCATGAAACATTTGACTGTTTCCAATTTTTTGTTTTTTGTAGATGATGATGTATAACCATGGTATTCACATAGGAGTAGAATTGCTGGGCTATGGGAGGTGCATATTCTTCAACATTATTAGCAAATACCAGGTTGTTTTCCAAAGTGGTTGGGATTTTATACTCCCAGTAGCAGTGCTTAAAAAATTCCCGTTGGGCCATATCCTCATCAACACATGGGGTTATCAGATATTTAAATTTCTCATCTGTTCAGCATTCTTTATTGAGAGTCTGCTATATAATAGGTACTTTGATATAGCAGTGCTGTGTTCTGAATATTTGTATCCCCCTACAAAGTATATGTTGAAACCTAAAACCCAAGGTTTTGGATTAGGAGGTGGGGCTGGATTAGTGCCCTTTGCCCAGAGAAAGCTCCCTTCCCGTTTTGCCCTGTGAGGTTACAGCTAGGCTGTCTAGGAATAGAGTCCCCACCAGGTACCAAATTTGCCAGCACCTTGATCGTGGACTTCCCAACCTCCACAAATATGAGAAATAAATTTCTATAGTTTATAAACCACCAAGTCTGTGATATTTTGTTATAGCAACCTGAAAGTATTACGATAAGACATGCGCAAAACAAAAATTCTTGTCCACATTAAGCTCTTGTCCTAACATCTAACAGATTTCCACCTATCTAGTGCATGTCAAATGGTCTATCATTTTGGGGTTTAATTTGTATTTCCCTAATACCGATGAAGATCAATATCTTTTCATATGTTTAATTGGCAATTTGATTCTCCTGTGAAATGTCAGTTTGTCTTAATGTCTTTTAAAATTTTTAAATTTTTATTTAAAAAATTTATTTTTATTTTAAAAAAAGATTTTATTTTATTTTTAGACAGAAGGGAAGGGGGGGAGAAAGAGAGGGATAGACACATCAATGTGTGGTGGTCTCTCGCACACCCACTACTGGGGACCTGTCCCTCAATCCAGGCATATGCCCTGACTGGGGAATCGAACCAGCAACCCTTTGGTTCGCAGGCCAACGCTCAATCCACTAAGCTATACCATCTGGGTAAAAAAAAAATTATTGTTTTTTGTTTAGAGAGAAAGCAAAAAAGAGAGAGAAAGAGAAAGGGATTGAAACATCAGTTTGTTGTTCTACTTATTTATGCATTCGTGGGTTGATTCTTACATGTGTCCTGACCCGGGACTGACCATTATCTTGGAGTATCAGGACAACGTTCTAACCAACTGAACTTCCTGGTAAGGGCTTAAATGTGAGATTTGGATGAGAACTAGAAGGGGTAAAAGTATCCAGTATAGAGAAGTAATGATACCTGCTAGCTGGGGACCACGTTGGCCATGGGAGGAGGAAGACACAACCTTGACTGACTACCTGCCGGTCATCTCCACCCTGAGCCTGCTTTGCCAGCAGAACTGAATCTCTTTTCTCTCTCACAGGCAACTGCAATGTCTGTGGACTGTCTGGGGCAGCATGCAGTGCTTTCTGGGTAAGTGAGCTTGCTATTTGTCTGTCATGCCTTCTGGGAACAAATAGCAAATTAAGAGGTTTCTGGGAAATTGGAAAATATTCTTATATTTAAGGATTATGGTCATAGGATTGAGTTAGTTCTGCTACCCTAGTGATCTCAGGGATACTTGTAGGGATTTTTTGCAGTTATTTTTGTCTCTGTCCTAATAGATAAGGAATAAAATTCCTTTGACATTTTAGTGACTGGTAGTTTGGTCTTAAAATTGCAATTTTCTCTACTGAACAGACCCTTTAGAAGCATGCCAACTGGTATAGCTTAACAGGTGGTTACTAAGATAGAAGGGATCCTGGTTCTCGTTTGGCAATGCCGTGAATTATGAACCCTTGGACGTTTTAGTTGGCTTCCTTGGACTTGCTTTTCTCTTGAAGGAATTTGATTTCATCATGAATAAATTGAACTACCTAGTTTCTATAATGTCTTCTGGCTCAGAAAATTTAAGGCTCTTGACAATTAAAAGCCATCCCTGAATTTGCTAATTACCCTAACATTGTGTCAGTGTGGTAGCATTTAATGGCAGAGTCCCCCTTCCCTTTTATAGTGCTCTAGATTAATACCCTTACCTCTCAAATGCAGCTATATTTTCATTAACTTAGTTGGTAATGAACCCATTTATAAATCAATGAAGTATTTTCTGTTAACCTCATTACTTTATTTTGAAATCATGTTTTAATTTACCTCAAAATACATGGCAAACATTTAAATAATTCAAAAGGATATACAACGAAAAAAAGTTTTCCTCCTCCCTCTGACCCCTCTTCCCAGGGACAATTACCAATACCATTTTCTTGTGTCACATTGGGTACATAGGTAAGGAAAAACTGGTATGTCTCTTTTCTTCCCTCTCCTGACTCCTTTAAATACATAAAAAAAAAAAAAAATCCTCCCCTGAGGACATTCTTACTGATTTTAGAGAGAGGGGAAGGAAGGGAGAGAGACCAGGAGAACAATGTTGATGTGAGAGACAGACTTTGATGAGAGAGAGAAACATCAATTGGTTGCCTATCAAACATGCCCATGCAGGGACCAAACCCACAACCTAGGTGTGTGCGCTGGCTGGGAAACAAACCTGCAACCTTTAGGTTTATGGGACAGTGCTCCAGCCAGCTGGGCCCCACTGGCCGGGGCCTTACTCACTTTTTTAATCACAGCTTTATTGAGCTATAATTCATATACCATACAATTCACTCATTTAAAGTGTTATAATTCAGTGGCATGTTATATTAATTTCCTACTCAGTTCTTAAGCTTTTTTCAAAAATTGAGTTTAAAAAATCAAGTATTACACTTGCATTACAAGGCTTTTATTGTCAGATGGTAGAACCCAACCTCACCTTTTCACCACTCCTGATCCTACTCAGCAGAAGCAACTACTTGAGATGTTTTTAGCTGTTTCTATTAGATTGCCTCCAGTTTTCCAAATAGTATACATATACTGCTATATCTTGATTTATCTCTTGTAGACATTACAGATTGACTTATTACAACAGAAGAGGAAGATTTAGCACTTTTACTTTGCTGAGTCATGTGTGTGTATGTACACACACACACACACACACACACACACACACACCCCTGCCCTTTCCCCCCCTTCTAATATAGTGAAATAACTGTAGTTGTTGGGTTGAAAATTATTTTGGGGTTCCTTTTCTAAGTTACAGTTGAGAGGTTTTATGCCATTCTGATTCAGGACTCTATATGTGATCTGTTTTTTCTCTTGGAATGTTTCAAATCCTTTCTGTCTCTAGTATTATCTTTGTCTCTAGTGTGTGTGAAATTTTCACTGTGATTACTTTTGTGTGTGGCTTTTTACATTCATGTGTGGGCACTTACGGAGCCCCCCTGTTTTTTTACTTTATTACTTGTTTTATCCAAACTGTAGAGTCATAACATATGCCCTGGCTGGTGTGGCTCAGTGGATTGAGCACCCACCTGCGAATGGAAAACCCACCCATTCAATTCCCAATCAGGGCACATGCTTGCATTGCAGGCCAAGTCTCCATTTGGGGATGTACAAGAGGCAACTGATCGATATTTCTTGTGCATATTGATGTTTCTCTCCCTCTCTTTCCCTTCTTTCCCCACTGTCTAATGAATAAATAAAATCTTTAAAAAAAGGAATCATACACTCGACATTGTGATGCTCTATTAATATTCCATAAAATACTCTCAGATGCCCCGGACTATCTGTCTCTCAAATGTTAGATTTCCCATCATTCACTAATGTGGATGTAGCTTTCTAGGAGAGAATGGGGTTATGTAAATGGATATTTTGTAAATAGAGTTATGCAAGTGTTCCTGTTTTGGTGTGTACAGGCATATTATTTTCAACATGATCTTGAAGTTCACCATTTCATTTTATTTTATTTTTAAAAAATCGATAGAGAGGAAGCAGGGGAAGAGAGAGAGAGGGAAGGAGAGGGAGAGGGAGGGAGGAAAATATCGATTTGTTGTTCTACTTATTTATGAATTCATTGGTTGTTTCTTGTATGTGCCCTGACAGGAGATCGAACCTGCAACCATGGTGTACGGGGACAATGCTCCAACCAACTGAGCTACCCAGCCAGGGCCTCATTTTCTTATATGGAACTTTAAAATATGTGTAGTAAAGTGGATACTTAAATGAAAAACTCAAATAAGTTTATAAATATATATACACCCATGTGATCAACATACCAATTAAGATACAAAATAATTTTTAGCACCTTGGAATGCCTTTTTAATCTGAAAATCTGTGTATTTTAGTTTGAATAAGTTTTTCTGCATTATGTCTTTGATGATTTTCCCCCTATTATTTCCTCTTCTCATTTTTACTGGAGCTACTGTTAGTTGAAGATCCTGTATGGATTCTCTTTTGGTCTTTTTGTCTTTTTGTTTTGCATCCTGGGAGTTTTCTTTAACTTCCAACCTTTCTATCAGATTTCTCTATTTCAGCTATTATTTTAATTTCCAACAGCTCTTTCTTGGTCTTTGTTCTTTGCACTGTCTTCTTTTACCTCTCTGAGAATGTTAATTCCAGGTTTTTTCCTTTCCTCTGCGCTATCCCCCTTTCCTTTTCCTTTCTTTTGATCATGTTGGTCTCTGTCTTTGAGGTTTCCTCTCGTGACAAATGCTCCTTGGCTCTGTTAATATTAGAGAATGTTGGAATCTCTGTTCACGTGGGCAGTGGTCGGGTTCACTATAGGGAGATCAGGTGGGAACCAGGCCCTTTTGTTGGAGGGTGCCCTAAATGGCATTATCCCCAAGGTTTTGTTGTTATTTGTTTGTTTGCTTCTTCTTGGGGTGCACATTTCCTCCTGAGAAGAATCCTGTCACTAGTCACCAAAGACTAAAAGCTAAGCATCATGAGTGCTGACTGGGGGAGAGGCCTTCACATCCTGTTCAGAGAGCACAGTCCCTCTCACTTAACTCTCTGCTGTGCCTCTTGTCCCTGGCCTGGGCTTCTCCGAAGCAGTTTCCCTAGAGCACGTCACCCACCTTCCACATGGGAGGAGGAGAGATGGCGATGCCATCTCTGGGGGGTGCTCTTGAACTACTCTCCTTAGTTCTTTCAGACAGTGCTCCTTGCTTGGTTTCGTTCTGATTTGGTTCTCCATCCCTCTGTCTCCTTCCCTTTCCTGCAGCCTGGAGCTGCCAGCTCCTGAGCCGTCCTGGCGATGGGAATCAGCCGGTTTCTCACGCACTTCTCTGCGGGCACCTGAGTGTTAGCTTTCTTTTCAGGTCAATTACCACTTGTCCATCCGCTTTTCATTTTCTCTCTCATTTTCTTTGTCTGTATGGGTTTCTGTGTTTTATGTTCTTACTCTTATTCTAGTGGGTCTTGAGAGGGAAATAAAGATAAACACGTATGTTCAATCAGACATGTTTTTCCTGAAGTGTCCACTTTTCTTTTTTGCATTTGCTCTGGAATGTTTCTGAACTCCCATGTTGATACGCACCTCTATGTTTAGCTCTTAGCCCTTTTCCATTTTTTGTTCTAGTGGCAAGATGCAAGCCAGCCAGAAGTCCTAGATCTTTGTTCCACAGCAACTTTTTAGAAGTTTCAGAAGTTCAGCGAATTTATGTCTCATCTACGCATTTGTTCTTCTCCTTTAATTATCCCTCCTAGGGTTTCCCATGCCATTTTAGCTTTTCATATCCTATCTTTTCTGAGTTGTGACTGTTAGCCTTATTCTTCATTTTTGAGCCTGCCTATCTGTGTTGATATTCAGGGGCTTGGAGTGCTCGCAATGAATTGATAGCTGATGGCAGTCGAGATGTTAATTCGTACACCAAGGATTTTTTTCTTTGTCTTTTTAAATTGTATTTTATTGATTTTGCTATTACAGTTGTTCTGATGTTTCCCGCTTTGCTACACCTCTAGCCAGCACCCCCCTCTCCCTCAGGCAGTCACCACACCATCGTTCATGGTCATGGGTCATGGGTTTAAGTTCAATGGTTACTCTTATTTCCTATAGTTTTATAAAATAGAGCTTATAGTTTTGAACTCCTTTATTTTTTTTCTTGTCTGGGAAGCTCTTTATCTGCCTTTTGGTTCTAAATGATAGCTTTGCTGGGTAGAGCAATCTTGGCCATGGGTCCCTGCCTTTCATGACTTGATTATGGGCCCATAAGTTGGATGGGACAGAGTCTCTGGAGATCTCCAAGGCGGGTCAAACAGTGTTAGCCAGGTTGATGGAGTCTCAGATAGGGCACCAGGTTGCCGGCCCTGTGAGGGGAGGGTTTGGAAAAGGGACAATAGCCTCTTTGTTCACCTTGATACCAGACACTTCAATTTCTCTCTGTATGCCACTGGTGCCTTTTAAGCTGCTATCCTGATACTGGAAAGCAGAGGGAGTAAGTCTGAGTAGGTGAGTCTGTGTGGGTTCTTTACGAGGAACTGCTAGGGCCTCCAGCAGTTTCTTCCACTGACTCAGTGTCCTGGTTTTTGCAGCCCTAAGTTGTGAGAACTTACCTTCCTGGTGTGGGGTTGGGACTTCTTGCTCCTGGGATATTTCTTCCGAATTTTTATCCACCACATGCTGGTAAGGGACCAGCCTGTTCTGTGTCTGTGCCCCTCCAACTAGTCTCGATGGATGTAGTTGCTTTAATTCCATAGTTGTCAGACTTCTGTTCAACTTGATTTCTGATAGTTCTGAGTGATGGTTCTATATGTTAGTTGTAATTTTGATGGGGTTGTGCGAAGAGGCAAGCCGTGTCTGCCTATGCCACCATCTTGACCGGACGTCCATGGATTTTTTTTTTCCATTAAAAAAAAACAAGTGAACACAGGACATCCCTGTTTTCGGTTCCTTTATATTGATTGGTACTTTGAACATTATTGACACTTAATATGTTATTTTCATTCTTATTATTTTTTCAAATTATAAGAGAAAGTTTGTTTAGAAAGTTACAGAGGTAATAGAAGTGAGCCAGCTGACTGCATAGGCTCAGGAAACAAGTTACAGAAGCAAAAGAAGGGCCCTTGGAGCTTCGGAGAGGGAAAGGCAAAGATAACACGCCTGGTGGGAAGAAGAGGAGAAACGGAAAAGCACAGGCATGCTCCCCAGAGGGAGGACCTTCTTTTTTTTTTTTGGTTATTATTTCTCTCCCTGATAGACTGCATTTCACACCCTTTTCAGGTAGACGGCTTGCAAGGGAGTTTGAGATTTTCCTACGTGATATTTGGTTAAGTGATATGTGATATGTTTAACTTAACAAGCATTTGTTGAGTGCAAAGCCCTGTGCCTAGTGGTTCTGGATATACAAAGATACTCGAGACTTGGTCCACACTGCAAACAATCAGTTGGGTCAGGACAAGAGCCTTAACATTAGTAGTTCTACTACAGAGATAAGTGCTGCAGCCAAAGTGCAAACCAGGTATTGGGAGTAATGTAGAAGCAGTTAGTGGCCTAGCTGGGGGATTGGGAAGGGCTGAGAGAAGGTCAGAGATGGAGCTGACCATGGAGGGAAGAGGTCAAACTTTCATGGATGTGGTAGGGAAGACGGTCTCTAGAGGTAGACTCACAGGGGTATGGCTTCTGCTTGTGCAGCTACCACCTTGAGTTATTCTTGTCACTTGCATGCCTTTCAGAGTAGATGAACAGTCAAGTCTATCTTGGGGTTTTTTGAGCACTGCTTGCAAATAATGTGTAATGCTAAATGTGCTTTTCTATCTTACATTAGCATGCTGTTATATTGTCATCATGTTGATGTTGTTCTCTTAGCCGCCGGTTCCTATACATCGTTAATCTAGATGCCCCTTTCGAAGGTCACCGAAAGATCTCTCGCCAGAGCAAATGGGACATTGGAGCTGTGCAGTGGAACCCTCATGACAGCTTTGCACACTACTTTGCTGCTTCGGTGAGTTTATTTAAGGAGTACAGAGAAAGGCTTTTAACTGTGTGGTCTGGGGCTCAAAAGTACATGTCCTATGTGAAGAGAATGTAACTCTCCTTTCTCAGGTGGAAAGGAAGTGTGGTTGGTTCTAAAAGGAAGATGCACAGACAAAAAAAAGTATATGAAAAGATTTTACTGGTACCATGCGTGTCAGACCTTGTGTTTCTATGGACTGAATCCAGATTTTGCAAGGGAAGTGGGTAGATGCCTCCATTTCTGTGTGTGATGAAAACCTGTTTTCATTAGCAGCAGTGTAACCAGCCAGTGACTCTGAAACATGCCCTGAAGGGGAACTGGTGAGCTAGTCTGTGGTCAGCCTTCATTGCTTTGAAAGGGATCAGACCATTCCATACACCCTTCACCTCAAAGGAAGAGGTTCTTTCTTGATTGGGATGAATTAGATTGCTTAACCCCCTGAAATTTTATGTACCTGTTTATATGTAATTTTTTCCCGGGAGAAGAGGCGTACGTTTTATTAGGTTTTTCCAAGGAACCCATGACTGAAAAAAGATTCTGGTATCTTTCCTCTATCAGTATTCTGTCCTCCTAGGACACTTAGGGATCTCAGCCTTTGACTTTTTTTATACTGGGCTAGAAAGACAGTATTTAAAGGAATTCTTCTTATTGTCCAGGGGATGCAACCATTCACAGTGTTGTCTGGGGCTTTTCTTATCAGAAATGACTGTGAGAAGAAAGCATCTGAGAAGAGAAAGATGAGTGACGTTGTTAGCTTCAGATGGAAACAAAAGCTGCCCTTCCCCATCATTTCCAAAATAAGAATCTGACTGTGACTTGAACTGTACACACGTGTTGGGAAGGATGCTGTGTTTGTTGGCGTGTACCTTGAGGCCCTTTAGCTCCCCTCTCACCCTCAGTCCCTGCTCATCTGGTCCAGGGTTTCTTAACCTTGACACTATTGAACAGTGGGACCAGGTAATTCTTCATGGTGGGGGCTGTCCTGTGAACTGTAGGAGATTTAGCAGCATCCCCCTTATCGCCACAACCCAAAATGTCTCTAGACATTGTTAAACGTCTCCCAGGAAGCAAAATAGCCCCTGATGGAGAAACACTGGTGTAAGCTGACCCCTCAGTACTTGGTCCAAGTGGTTTAGCTGCATTCGTTTAGGAGTAGTGAGGAATGGCGAGGAAGACAGCCCCCTCCTTCTTTCTTTAAAGACAATCATTTAAAAGTGAAAATTCAGTGTCATTTACTTCATTCACAATGTTATACAACCACCACTTCTATCTTGCTTACAAATATCCATTGTTCCATAGTAAAATCCCCTACTATTAAGCAGTTTCTCTCCATCCCTCCTTCCTCACAGCCCCTGGCAACCACCAGCCTGTGTTCTGTGTTTATGGATTTATCTGTTCTGGATATTTCATATAAATGGAATCACATAATATGTCACCTTTTGTGTCTAACTTCTTTGTCCATGTTGTATCACTACCTCATTCCTTTTGTGGCTGAATAATATTTCATTTTATGGGTTGACCACATTTTGTTTATCCATTCATCCACTGATGGACTCTTGGGCTAACTTTTGTGAGTAGTCTGATGTGAACATATGTGCGCACATGCTTTTTTTGAGTACATGTTTTCAGTTCTTTTTGGTATAGACCTAGAAGCAGAATTGCAGGGTCTTATGGTAAGTGTGTTTAATATTTTGAGGACAGATGAAACTGGTTATTACAGTGACTGAACTGTTTATAGTCCCACCAGCAATGCACAAGGCTTCCAGTTTCTCCACATTGTCACCAAAATTTGCTATTTGCTGTTTTATTTGCTTTTTTAAATTAAAGCCTTCCTCGTGGGTATAATGTGGTACCTCACTGTGGTTTTGATTTGCATTCCTCCAATGACTAATGATGTTGAACATCTTTCATGCACCTGTCGGCCATTTGCATATCTTTTATTTTCTCTCCTCCTGTACCTGTCTATCTATCTATAGCTATATATTTATATCTATCTATCTCTATATATGTATTTTAGAACTGTCTATTCTAGTGTTTTGCCCATTTTTGCTTTGAGTTGTTTATCTTTTTTGCTTTTGAGTTGTAATGGTTTTTTTTATACTAGACACTCATCAGATATACAGTTTGCAAATATTTTCTCTAGTTCTGGAGATTGTCTTTTCACTTTCTTGATAAAATCCTTTGATATATATTTAATTTTAATGAAGTTCAGTTTGTATGAGACATGGATGACGACATCCAGTGTATAGTGTGGTGGGAAGGAGCAGAGGAGTTTGTCAAGGTGCCCAGTTCAGAGGCTGGCACTAGCAGACCCTTTGGAATTTCTTATTTTGAACTTTTTTCCTTTTTAAAGATTTTATTTATTTATTTATTTATTTATAGAGAGGAGGAAGGGAGAAGAAACAGAGATGTGCCACAGAAACATCTATGAGTTGCCTCTTGCATGCCCCCAAATGGAGACCTGGCCAGCAACCCAGACATGTGCCCTGACTGGGATTTGAACCAGTGACCTTTCAGTTCTAAGGCCAGCGCTCAATCCACTGAGCCACACCAGCCAGGGATAGAAGCTATTTTGAATCCTAATCTTTTCATAGGAATCTTACTTTTTTAGAATTGGAATTAGTCATTTCAGGATAAAAATCTCAAAATGTTATACATCCATCTGACTCTGAGCTAACATGAAAATTAGTCATATACCTATCAGTTCTATTAACAACAGACTATTAGCAACCTTTATTCACTGTCAATGTGTTTCATAAACTCATGACAGTAAAGGAGTCTTTGCTGATTTATATTTTTAAGTGAAATATAGTTTGATCAAAGCTTTTTTCCCCCTCTTTTTTCCTAGTGTAGTTTTTGTTTCTTCTGGCCCATTTTCTTTGTGACCTGCTGTTAAGTATTTTAAGATAAAATTTGTTAAAGGCCTATTTTAAGGAGTCTTATGTCATTTTGCTTTCTAGGACACCCTTTGGGTGGTGTTTCTGTTTCCTTGCTTTGCATCTGTGTTTTTAAAGTATGGGAGATTGATTTTAGGCACTTGATAATGGGAAGAGTGAGGTAGAAAACTTTCCTATGTTTCTTTTCAGAGTAACCAACGGGTCGACCTCTATAAGTGGAAAGACGGCAGTGGGGAAGTTGGCACAACCTTACAAGGCCATACACGTGTAATCAGGTAGGCACTAGCTCCCCTGGGCTGCCTTGCTTTGCCATAGTCCTTTGGGGAGTGAAATGAAAACACCCACCTTCTCCCACAGCTTGACTGTCTGTATTGTGTTGGCCCTGGGTGGCAGTTAGGTCGTTAGCTTGTACTGAGGTGATGGCTTTCACAGCAAAGAGCAACTGGTATTTAGGAACCAGCATCCTTTTAGTGTTAACCCTGATCCCAGAAAATACTTAGGCAGGTACAGAGTAAGGATTAGGGCCGATTTTTGCCACAGGAGGGAGAAGAAATTATGCCAGCAGAATCCCTCAGCTCATAGTCGGTGGTGCCCAGGACAGACCCTGGGGAGCAGCCTTCTGCTTTTTCTCTGCAGCTGCCTTTTTCACGTGGCCTTCTAGTTGGCTTCTGGAGTGTTCCTTGATCTGCCCTTTTCCGGGGTCCCTGTTTCTGAGTGGGGAAAACTTGTTCTGGGAAGTAGCAGCAGGGAGTGCAGGGGCAGTAAAGGTGGTAAAGGGGACCTAAGAAGTGATGGGAAAGGCTGTTCCCCCTGCCCGTGCTAACTTCACGCAGGAACTCCCTTTCTAGGAATGGGGCACGGGTCAGGGGCCAGAGGCCTGCTTGCCTGCTTGTAGGCTGTGTGGCAACATGGCAGTTCACCACTGCTTTAGGAGGCATTGGGTATACTCAGCGTACCTGTGGTCGAATATGATTTAGACAATGAAAAGTCAGAAATTTTCCTTTGTTTTGTCTGTACAGTTTGTGCCTACATGTGTGTGCACATGCATGTGTGTGTGTGTTTTAAGTTAAAACGCTCCATTTTTTGGGGGGGGAGCACGGGTACTATAGCTGGGGATGTAATATACAAGCAGAAGGACCTGAAGTTTCTTTCGGAGCTCAGTTAAGTCTTGTTCACTCCCAGAGGACTTTGGAGATTCCCAGCCTAAACACATTATGAGGCCCATTAACCATGGCTTTCTGAAGCCACACAGGGGTGTCCAACCTGTGGCCCGTGGGCTGCATGCAGCTCACAATGGCTATGAATGCGGCCCAACACAAAATCATATATTTACTTTAAACATTGAGATTTTTTTGTGATTATGTGTTGCAATGTATTTAATGTGTGGCCCAAGACAACTCTTCTTCTTCCAGTGTGGCCCAGAGACACCAAAAGGTGGGACACCCCTGCCTAGAGACTAAATCTGCTAGTGCTTTGGAACCAGACTCCGAATTTTTTTCTCCTCATTGTTCTGTTTGTTTCTGTGTTCCCAGCGACTTGGACTGGGCGGTGTTTGAACCAGATCTCCTAGTTACCAGCTCTGTGGACACCTACATCTACATTTGGGATATCAAGTAAGAACAATTAAGAGGCATAACCACATGGCCGTGGGATGATTTGCTACCTTTGTTTTAGAGATCAGGCACCTTAGTTTGATGTCCCCTAGATGCAGACCCTGAGACAAGGATACTTTGCAGATACATTATTTAGGAGGGAAAGAAACGCCATAGCAGGTGGAGAAGAAGAGACCGGTGGGGAAGGCCACACATAGAGGGCGTATTATCCACGTGTACTACTGTGAACAGTTGAGGCTTAGTCTCATTGGGGACTGCTAGGTGCTAGTGCAAAACTGCCTCCTCAGGGGTGACCCACCCTGAGGGCCAACGAAGTGGGAGTGCTCTTCACTGTCAGTCATTGGTTGTCCCCAGGGACCTTAATTCTTTGGCACTTCAGCCCTGTCACAGTAGTTTACAAAATGGGCTTCAGCACGGGCTTTAGCAGCCAGGGAGATTCCCTTGGCAAAGAACATTGGTGCTGGCATTTGGAAGTCAGGCTTAAGTTGACTGAAGTGGCAAGTGACAGAGGGGGAATTTTGATGGGCACAGACACGCATCTGCCACAGCAGGCAGTGATAGAGACACATCTGCTTAGCTCTTGACTTGCTTTGTGAGGCTTCGGTTTCCCATCTGTAAGAGGGGGCTGAGAGCCACCTGGAAGAGCTATTGTTCATGGGGTGAAGAGCACCAGCCCAGGGCCCAGCACCTTGTAAATTTCTTTTTTAATTTAAATTTTTTACGTCTTTTGTTATAGTTTTCCCATTACCATTTATTCCCCCCATGCCCTCTTCTGCCTCCCCCCCCTCCCCCCCCATCACCACCCTGTTGTTTGATTCCTCCACCCCCCTAACCTCCACCCAGAGCTGTTAGCCTGCTCTCTATGAGTCTCTTGTAAATTCTTATTAAACATCTATTCCCCCCTCCCTGTGTAGAGCAGAGTTCCCTTTATCATACAGAGGTGACTAACTGGAGGGTATCATCTGTAGAGTCCCCCAGATGGGACACTTTCTGTCCTCATGAGGCTGCTCTGCTCCCAAATGGCAGTGGTTTTGTGATATTTTACACTGAAAGGTGGACTGTAGGTAGAAGACAAGCCACATATTGAGGCATGACAAATCTGACAGACGAGTGAAAGCGAGGGTGTGTATAACTGACTTCCCCTGCATCGCACGATGATTAGTGCAGCACCAGAGGAGGGAAGGAGCACAAAATCCAGGGAAATGGAGGAGAGAAGCTCTTAGAGAAACAGAACCCCCACGGAGCTATGGGGCAAAATAATTGTTTCCATAACTTAAAGATTAGAAGACACTGAACTGAGATTCCTGTTTAGGTTTTCTAAATAGTAAGTATAAGCTGCAGATTTGCCTTATTTAACCTTCCCAGCCCTAGGGTGCCGCCCAGTTTTGTCATTTTACCACTTGTAGGGAAAGCCTAAGAGTCTCCCGTTATATCCAGGAGTAGGGTTTGTTTATTTAAAGATTTTATTTATTTATTCGTAGAGAAAGGGGAAGGGAGGGAGAAAGAGAGGGAGAGAAACATTGATCAGTTGCCTCCTGTATGCCCCCAAAGGGAGACCTGGCCTGCAACCCAGGCATGTGCCCTGACTGGGAATCGAACCAGCAACCTTCGGTTTACAGGATGATGCCCAACCCACTGAGCCACACCAATCAGGACCAGGAATGGGTTTTTTTGTTTGTTTGTTTCTTTTGTTTTGTTTTTAATTGTGGTTATAAAACAAAACAAAATTTACCACCTTCACCATTTTTAAGTTTACAATCAATAGTGTTAAGTATATTCACATTGTTGTGCAACAGGTCTCCAGAACTTTTTCATTGTGCAAAGCTAAAACTTCGTACTCATTAAACAATAGCTTCCCATTTCTTACTTCCCCAGTCCCTGGCAACCACTGTTCTACTTTCTGTCTCTATGAATTTGACTACCCTAGGGACCTCATGTAAATGTAATCAGACAATATTTGTCCTTTTGTGACTGACTTTTTCGACTTAGCATAATGTCCTTAAGGTTCATCCGTGTTCCATTATGTGACAGGATTTCCTTCCTTTTTAAGGCCTAATAATATTCCATTATATGGTAATACATGTTTATCCAGTTATCAGTCAATGGACAGTTGGATTGCTTCCACCTCTTGGCTATTGTGAACATCAGAGTAGCTTTTTACTCCACCTTTGAAATGCTATTGGGAAGGTTCTTGCAGAGTTATGCCTCCATGACTGTCCCCTTGTTCTGTTAGGAAAAATGACACCAGGAAGGTATTCTTTTGGCTTTTTCTGCTCCTACATCAGGGTCACCCAAGCTGTGCTGAATCACATAATTCATTTTCTCTGGATATAGCTGTATAATATGAAATTCAGACTCAGCCTCAATTGCAGTGAATGACAAAATTCATCTTCCTGAAGGGAGATAAGCTCCTCCCTCCCTCCCTCCCTCCCTCCCTCCCTCCTCCCTCCCTTTTCTTTATATATGTTGTATATGTATGTATGTATGTATGTATGTATGTATGTATGTATTTATTCCCCACCTAAGGACATTTTTCCATTGCTTTTAGGGAGAGAGAAAGTGTGGGGGAAAGAGAGAAACACTGGTGTGAGAGAAACATCAATTGGTTGCCTTCTTGTATGTACCCCTACGGGGGATCGAATCTGCAACCTGGGTATGTGCCCTGACTGGGAATCGAACCCATTACTTTTCACTCTCCAGGGCAGTAGAGAAGCTTCTTTTTACGCTCTCTATAAGGCCCTCACATTCCCACTGAGCTCTAAGTACCTACTGAAAGGAAAGTGTAGAGAGTGAAAAGCTCTGGCTGGAATTGGGCATTTGACTTCTGACTTTTATATTTCAGAGACACAAGGAAACCTACCATTGCACTGTCTGCTGTAGGTGAGTGTATATTCCCCCGGCTTGTCTTTACTCTATCCCTTCCATTCTTGCTCTCACACTAACTGCCCTGCGCCCCATGGTTCACCATGGCTAAGTGAAATTGTCAATCCTGTATTGCAATGGGCTTACTTCAGGCTGCACTTAGAAGTTAGAGTCAGCACTGTTGAGTTGTGGTCAGGAACTTATTTCACAATGCAAAAACAAGAACCAAATTGATTAGTTTTTAAACTTTTCATTGGGAAAATTTTAAATGTATTTAAAAATAGAAGAAAATGAAGTACCTTGTGTTCATCATCCAGCATCAACAGTTGTCAACATACTACCAAAATTATTTCACCTTTATCTCCACCCACTGTCCCACCTCTCACCCTGTCCTCTTTGGGATCATTTTGAAGCAAATCCCAGGTATCCTATTATTTCATCAACAAATATTTTAGTAAGTATGTTTTGCAAGAGAAGAATTCTTTTAAAAAAATACTATTAACATACCTAAAAATATTAGCAATAGCTCTTTATTATCATCATGCATTTAAGCAGTATTCAAATTTCCTCAGTCTCTCTCTCTCTTTTACAATTATTTTAATCAGAATCCAAGTAAAGTCTGTACTTGCAAGTGGTTGATATATTTCTCATCTTTTTCAATCTGTAGGGTTCTTCTCCCTCTCCTTTTTTTGGTTTGCTTTTCTTTTTCTGCTGTTTATTTATTGAAGAAACCAAGTTGTTTGTCCTGTAGTTTCCCCACAATCTAGATGATGCTGATGGTGTCATTTTGTATGGATGCACTAAGTCTTTGAAATTACTTTTTTTTTTAATTTTTAAAAGATTTTATTTATATTTTTCAGAGGGAGGGGAAGTGAGGACAAAAGAGAGGGAGGGAAACATCAATGTGTGGTTCTCATGTGCCCTGACTGGGAATTGAACCAGTAACCCTTTGGTTCACAGGCCAGTGCTCAATCCACTGAGCCACAGCAGCCAGGGCTGAAATTACTTTCTGATCTACCTGTTTTCACTGCTCAGTTAGAATGGACTATTGTTGGAATTCTGCACTTGGGCTGTTGTGGAGTGTTACTACTAGTTCCTGAGAGTTGAACTTGGTTGTAGAACTGGTATACCTTACTCACAGTGATGTAGCCCAATCATCAGTATTATATTACGGCATCCTTGATGAAAACATACATTATCTGTCTCTTAAATCCTGCTTGCTCCTTTGTATCTTCTTGTTACATTTGAATTCCCATTTGCTACCTGCTCCAAATGATTACATGACTCTTCTCTTCCCCCCTGTACCCTCACACCTCCTCATCTAAAGGTTGGATTATCTGTTCTGCAAGGTTAGGGACCACGTCTGTCTACTTCAGGGCTATAGACCAAGGTCAGCATGACCCGAGGGGATGCTCTGTAAATGTTTGTTAAGTGGATATAGGAATCAAGCACCTGTGCCTCTCTGCTAAGAGCTTAACAATTCTGTTGATCTGGCACACCCCCCCTACCCCCCGCCTTAGGCACTTATGATCTCAGACATAGAATAGTCCACAGACATGGTTGCAGAAGATATCCAACTGAATAAAAATACAAAAGATCTGTAAATGCCTTGATTACATTCCTCTGACTTTGTAATTTCCACTTAATAAATTTCCAAGTTAGATTGGTCATAGAGGAACTATAAAAACAAAGACAGTTCCTGTTTATAGCCCACTAGTTTGAATTGCTTTATTTTCTGTTATAGGTCCTTTTGAAAAATACAACTGGGAGACTTCTTTCATTTTTGTACCTAAGTGAGGTTTTTCAGTGGTGGTAAAGCTGTTCGGGAAGAAAAGAGGTGCCTGAGAGGCTGGCAGACCTTTATTAGCCACCCCATCTAATATTCCCTGAGAGCCACAGCCTTGCACACTACTGCTTCTCACGTCTATGGTCCCCAGCTCTCTGGGAGCACGGCGTTCGTACCGTCAGAGCAGGGAGTCAGTAAGAACACGTCCATTGCCCTGGCTGGTGTGGCTCAGTGGGTTGAGTGCCAGCCTGCAAACCGAAAGAAAGGTCACCAGTTCGATTTCCAGTCAAGGGCAGATGCCTGGGTTGCGGGACAGGTCCCCAGAAGGGGGCACACGAGAGGCAATCACACATTGATGCTTATGTCCCTCTCTTTCTCCCTCCTTTCCCCTTTCTCTAAAAATAAGTAAGTAAAATTTTAGGGGGGAAAAAAAGAAAGAACACATCTATGTGTGCTCCTGAGTGTTATCTGTGTCTGAGAACTCTTATAGTCGGGGACCTCTGTTTGACCCTGGTGTCACAACCCTAATAGAGCAGGTTGAATTAGGAGACTCCCAGAATCTCTGGGAGGCTTCCTGATCTGATGGATCCCCCACTGGGAAAAGTATTTTCCTGGGACTTTTTTTTTAATCTTCACCCAAGGATATGTTTATTGATTTTGGAGAGAAAGGAAAAGGGAGAGAGAGAGGGCAAGAGAAAGGAATCGATTGGTTGCCTCTCATATGCATCCTGACTGGGTATCAAAACCGCAACTTAGCCCCAGCTGGTGTAGCTCACTGGATTGAGCGTTGGCCTGTGAACCAAAGGGTCACCAGTTCCATTCCCCAGTCAGGGCACATGCCTGGGTTGTGGACCAGGTCCCTGGTAGGGGGCGCGCAAGAGGCAACCACACATTGATGTTTCTCTCCCTCTCTTTCTCTCTCCCTTCCTGTCTAAAAATAAAATAAATACAACCTTAAAAACAAAAACAAAACCCTGTAACTTACGTATGTGCCCTGACCTGGGATCAAACCCACAACCTTTTGTTTTATGGGGTAACAGTCCAACCAACTGAACCACCTGGCCAGGGCTTTCCTTAGAACTTTTCAAGTAACTGTCATGAGAGGATAGAGCAGGCTCTTCTTACTGGTTCTCTAGCTGATGCTGCTTTCTTGCAAAAACAAACAAACCTGGGTCTCCTAAGTAATTAATACACCCCCTTTCTTCATTTTAAGGGGTCTCTACCACTTATTCTTAGATGACTTATGACGCCCTTGTCTCAAGGGAAGAAAAACATAACAAAAAAACTAATACCTTCACCAAAACCAAACAAAGATGAGTTCTTGGCCTCAATTCTATTTCCTGTTAGATTCTAAGTCTTTGTTTTATCTGTCATGCTCTCTGGACTTCTTGGGTCAGGTTGCTCTCTGCAAAGCCCAGATCTACTATGGTGTCCCCAGTAATAAACACCCACCCAAAGGGAGAGATGTCAAAGCAGAAATATCATGTATTATCTGAGCCAGAATAACAAAAGGTGGGAAGGAGGACCACTTTTTGGTTCTGGTTTAATTTAACTTGATTATTTTAGGAGTCAACTATTATTGCTGTTATGTCCCAGTTTTCTGCATTTCTCCTTTTCTGCTATCTTACAATGTTCCTCCTCTCTTAAGTAGTAACTCTTCTGTCATTGTTGTTTGTATTTGCAGAGTGGGAAAGGCCTGCATCCACACAGTGCCTGGGTGTTCCCTTTCCCTGATGTAATGCAGGGCCAGTGACCATATCTACCCATGGATGGGGAGGAGGTAGGGGGTGTACATAACCCCTTGAGGGCAGAATTGGGCAACACTCGGCTTATTTTTCATCAGAGCTTCAGCTGTGGGCTTTATTTTTCCAAGACTATTTCTTCAAAAAAGAAAGAGGAAAAAAAAAAAAAAGGAAGGAGCAGGCATTGAGCTAAGGCTCTTCCGGTTGGAAGTGCAAGTGTGGTCTTTGGAGATGATGAAGAGCCAGGTTGGGTGATGAGTCAGATACCAACCAGCAAAGCCACGTTCAACTTCTGCCCTCTAAGAAATTGCATTTTCTGCTGATGCTGCTTGGAGGTAGCCTGTAGATTTTTTTCCCAAGTGAAGTTATTTCTTCAATTAGCTGACTCTGATCCTGTTCCCATCTGTTATTTAATTCATTTATTTTGTTGGCTTTATTTTCACTTCACAGTGGAGTTGATGTCATTGTAGAAACTTGAAGGGTTCTGTGCTTATTTTAACCAGAGCTCATTATCCAACCTCCCCACCCCCCACCCCCGGATGCGCTGCTCTCTGTTTCTGAAGATATTGAGAGCAACAGCTTCCTTCCCCTGATTTTTCTTCACAGCGGGTGCCTCACAGGTCAAATGGAATAAAAAAAATGCTAATTGCCTTGCCACCAGTCATGATGGGGATGTACGGATATGGGACAAGAGGGTGAGTAGTTTCTCTTTTCCCCCCAGTTGACCTTTAATCCCTGCCAGAGGGTTCAAAGAGGGTGTTGTGAGCAGCAGGACCTGTCTTCAGAGTCTAGGGTGCCCTATTCAGCGTGGTAAATTGCCATTAAGATCACAGTACCAGATGACATTTGCTTCCTGATCAAACTGGTGTTGGAGGAAGATAGGGAAGTGAGGCATTAACGATCAGTGGGTAAGAAAATGGACTTAGCCTGACTGAAATTAGTCCCATTTTGCTGCTTCATAAGTGTGATATCAGGTGAGTCACTAAACTTCTCCAAGTCTCCGTTTCCTTATTTTTAAAGTAAAGATGATGATAATAGTGAGTGTATCACTGAGGAGGGCAAGCCTGGGGGAACTGACACTATTCTAGGATGGTCAACTGCCCTAGATTGCAAAGTGAAAACTAGTTATTCTAGGACATATTCCATCCTGAATATCTCTAGTATAAATCACTGAGTCATGGGGTACTCAGCTGCACAAACCCTCCCTTAGAAGCCTGGCTGTCCTATCAGCCTCAAAAGAGCCTGCAGACCATATATTCTCCCTGCAGCGGCTTGTGTAACTGACAAGTATGAAAGAGGTATGGGGCCTTAGACAGCAGTTGTAATGGAAAGTATTCGGACATTTGGTATGTTGACATCATTGACACTAATGACCCAGGGAAAGGGCTACCCCCATATCTTAACTGCCAGGCGATTGAGTACTAATGCATAGAGCAGTCAGTTTCTATAGGATCTGGGTCTAAATACTGCTTCCTGCTTTATGAAATCCTAGTGCCGGAGATCCTCAGCCTTTGAGGGGAGCATATACTTGGGGGTTTTCCTGAAACTTGTTCAGGGACTGTCCCAACTCGGGTGTTAATTGGAAAGTCTCAGTTATTTTCTGGCTGCCCTGCTCCTTTTCCCTCCTAGCAGGGAATAAAAAGTCTTTTAGTTGTAGACCAGAGAGGGACGTGAAGCAGAGATTGGGGGCCTACTGCACTG
This sequence comes from Mormoops blainvillei, assembly GCA_004026545.1. Lineage (NCBI taxonomy): Eukaryota > Metazoa > Chordata > Mammalia > Chiroptera > Mormoopidae > Mormoops > Mormoops blainvillei. The sequence goes on along the minus strand of PVJD01003022.1, from coordinate 90,665 downwards.
GGTGCCAGCACCTGCTGGGGAAGTGGTGTGCTTTCCGAAGCTGTCTGCCTTAGGTATCTCTTTGTGAGAAAGTAATTTTATAATCAAACTGGCCACCCTTTGGTTCGCAGACCAGCACTCAATCCACTGAGCCACACCAGTCAGGGCTGTAATAGCCATTCTTCTGTCCTCCGTATTTCTTAGATTGGTGACTGGTTTTATTCCTTTTGTCACTAGTAGAGCATTTAAATATAATAAATGGTTTAAATAAAATGTGTGGTTAATCGTAGTGCATACCTATTTGCTATAGACTGTATTCAGAGTCATAGGTAAAGGAACTCTGTCAGTACCTGTTTTTCAAAACAGTACCTGTGTTCCTTATCTTGTAGTACATACTGCCAAACTATTCCTCCCCACTCTCCTCATTGGTGCACTAATCACCCTGACTTCTTTCAGCAAGCCTTTAATCTATTTTGCTTAAAAGGTTTTAACTTCATTTTTGTCTACTAATGTGTAGGATGTCTGTTCAGATGGATTGTAAACCTCGTTAGTTTTACTTCTTTGGCACTTTCTAGAGTCAAAGCAGCACTGATGCCTCAGAGGCCCTAAAAAGTGCAGTGTCAGTGGTGATGTTGGATTTTATTCAAGCTCACGTGTCACCAATAATACTAACATTTACTAAGCATTTGTTATGCACAGGCATTGTTCTGAGAACTTTATGTGCAGTGGTTTGTTTCTCTTTATGACCAGTCTTTAAAGTCAGTACTGTATTTATCCCTATTCTACAGATGACTAAACTGAGGCACAGTTTGTTGAGCATTTTAACTCAGGGAGGCTCGTTCTGGAGACTGTACTATTAACATCATAGACAAATGTTAATTGTAGAAGTAATACATGCTCTTTGTAGCAAATATAAAAGAGAAAATAAAAATCATTCATAGTCCTGTTACTCAGAGACAAATGCTAACATTCTTTTTCTTTTAGATTTTATTTATTTTTAAAAAGAGGGGAAGGGAGGGAGGAAGAGAGGGAGAAAAACATCGATATGCAAGAAACCACCATCTGTTGCCTCTCTCAAGCCCCCAGTCAGGGGCCTGGCCTGCAACCAAGGCTGGTACCCTGACTGGGAATTGAACCAGTGACCTTTCACTTCCCAGGCTGGCGCTCAGTCCATTGAGCCACACCAACCAGGGCCAAATGCTAACATTTTGATATTTCATTTCCTTCTGCCTTTTTTTAAAAACCATGGTTTATCCTATCATATACATAGTTATGTGTACTTTTTCATTTAATATTGAAAGATACATTTCTTCATATTATCATCTCTAACTTTTAATGGCTGCATCATATTGTATCAGATAGCTGTACTATAATTGATTTAAAATTTTTAATTATTCCCCACTTACTATTTGTATTGTTTCTGGTTTTTTGGCATTTCATATAGGACCAAGATGAACATCATTTGTATCTAAAACTTTTTGTGAATTTTGATGATTCCTTTAAGAAAGGAAAATTTTAAGTCTCTTGATAAAAGTAGTCAAATTTTATTCCCAAAGCGGTTGTGGTATTTTATATGTACACTCTCAGTTGTAAATGCAGACTCACTGCATTGAGTATTATTTACAGATATCTTCTAATTTGAGAGCTTAAAATATCTTTTAATGTTTTAATGCACTTTTCTGAGGTTTCCTTTTGAGTTTGTTCATTTTATATAGGCTTATTAATCATATATTATTTTCTTTTGAGATCTGTGTTCATTCTCTTTTGGGGGCTTGGTCACATTAAGATTGGTAGTTTTAGCCTTAGGATTGAGATTGGATCTGTTTGGATGTCACAGTCCCTCTTCTTAGGTGACTGTGAAGAAGGGCAGCAAGAATTATAGACTGTAATACTAAAGTGCAAAAGCACGCATTACCTCCTGCCCTTCATTAAGGCCATGCAGGGGCTGGAGCAGAAAGAAGTTAGGCTCCAGGCCCATATCCAGAGCATGAGGGAAGGAGAGCTGGATACGTATTGTTTCTTGCAAACAAAACGAAGTGGTTTTTTAAAGGTAGAGACAGTATTGTAGTACCTGTAGTGTTTTTGTATCCCCACTTAGTACCCAGTAGACAGACTTACATGGTAGATACACAGTGAGTTTTTTCTAAATTGATAACACTCAGTGCTGATCCTTTGCAGAAACCCAGTACAGCAGTGGAATATCTAGCAGCCCACCTCTCCAAAATCCATGGCTTGGACTGGCACCCAGACAGTGAGCACATTCTTGCTACCTCCAGTCAAGACAATTCTGTCAAGGTGAGTTGGTACCCCAGTGGGGAAGCTGGGGAGCTGTGTTTGGGAGACAGCACTGTCTTCTGAAGGAAAGCTAGAGGATGTTAGCATTATGCATGTGTTTCGGGGGTTCACGTGCATCTTGGGGAGCTGTAACAGGTATATGCTACTACATCACTCCTGTTGGATAAGTAGACCAGCAGGAGTGACGTAGTTGCATGTATCTAATGTGGCTGGTGGACTTTGTTCCTTTCCCCATGTGAAAGGAAGTCAGAAACAAGTATTTAAAGAAAAAGAGTTTTACTTGCAAAGAAGTTGCCAAGAAATCAGATTTCAGAAGGACTGGCTCAGCAAAATATCAAAACACAAACAAAAAAACAACAAGAAAACCACAATAGATATATATGTAAAGGAGAAAAGCCCACAGAATTGTTAAGGTTACCAAGTTTACAATTAGTCTACCAGGGGTGGAAAAACAGCAATTTTCTCAACATGATTATTATATCTGCAAAATTATGACATCTTCAGGCATCAGCATTGCAGAAGTCAGAAATAGAGTTGTTTTATTAGAGAGTCTCTTAACTTACAGAAAAATATTCAAGGTTTTATGTGTTTTAGTGACCCTATTATTCTTGGTTTGTTCCAGACTGTACTGTTTCTTGTTATTTGTTTTTCTTTTCTGATTGAGGGATGTGATGTGCCTCCTTATTCTAAAGGATGCAGGTTACCCAGTCAGCTTTGCTCTACGGTTCCTCCTTGTGGCCAGGTCTCTGCCCAGAAGGACAAGAGATTTGACCACAGAAATTTGCTTAGCAATTTTGTGATTCAGCATCATTAATTTAATGCTTTGCTTTATTTACATAGGCGTGTTACTTCTTTTTGGTATGGTTAGCAAAACTAGAATCATATGCTAAGGTTTAAAAATTAACTTCTGTCTTGAGGTTTGTAAATCCCCTAGGGTTGTAATTTACATTTATGTGCCAGAAGTGGGTTTTTTGGTTTGTTTTGGATTTGCATTTTTGTCCCTATTCCCCTACCCTAAGGTTGTAATTTACAATTATGTATCAGAAGTGTTTTTGTTTGTTTGTTTGTTTTCAATGTGGATTTTTGTCCCCATACCCCTACCCTTTAAGGAAAGAAAGATTAATTTTCTTAATTATCACGCCAGTCTTTGTACATGAACATGGATATATTTCTTTCTAACCTGAAAAGTCAACAACTGAAATGCAATCGTAGTAATAATATTTTACTTGTAGATAGTTAACCTGGGGAGGTTGAACTTCTCTTTTATTTGCTAGTTTTTCACATATGGTGGACTTGATAGCAGGAAAGCATTATATTGAACTAATCAAAAATCTGGAGAATGCCAAGCATACCTAATTATTTCTAGTTTCCCTTCTTTTCTAAGTTGAGGCAGCAACTTATAGTTTACCCTGTGGCCATCTGGGAAACCAACAAGAAGTATAGATGGAAAAGACATCTTAACAATTTTATAACTTTGAATATGGGGACTGAATTTGGCAAAAAGAGTTGTCAGAAGAAACAGGAATTATCACACTATCCTTTTATAGTCACAGTCTCCTCCAACACCTAACTTCTGGCAACATGGATCTGTTCTCCATCATCACTATAGTTTTTTGTCTTTTGAGAATGTCATTAAAATTCAGTCATGCAGTATGTAACTTTTTGAGGTTAACTTCTTTCATTCAGCATAACATCTTTAAGATCTGTCCAAGTTGTTTTAAGAATCAATAGTTCATATACCTTTTACTGCTGAGTAATAATCCATTGTATGGATATACTGTAATTTATTATCTGTTAGCCCATTGTATAACATTTGGGCTGTTTCCAGTTTTTGGTGATTGTGAATAGAGCTGCTGTAACCATACATGTATAGATGTTTTTGTGAATAGAAATTTTCAGTTTTCTAGGAAAAATATGTAGATGTGAGATTGCTGGGTCTTATAAGTAGGTGTGCTTTAACTTTTAAAGAAACTGCCAAACTTTTCCAGAGTGGCTTCTGTCTCTTTTTGAAAACAATTTTTTAAATTTTATTTTTAAATTTTTAAAAAAGTTTTACTTACTTTTATTATTTATTTATTTTTACATACTTTATTTATTTCTAGAGTTGGGAAGGGAGGGAGAAAGAGAGGGAGAGAAACATCAATGTGTGGTTGCCTCTCACGCGCCCACAACTGGGCACCTGGCCTGCAGCCCAGGAATGTACCCAGACTGGGAATCGAACCTGCAGCCCTTTGGTTTGCAGGCTGGCGCTCAATCCACTGAGTCACACCAGCCGGGGTACTTATTTACTTTTAGAGAGAGGGGAAGGGAGGGAAAGAAACATCAATGTGCAAGAGAAACATCTATCGGTTGCCTCTTGCATGCCCCCAACTGGGGACCTTGCTGGTAGCCCAGGCACATGCCCAGACTGGGAATTGAACTGATGACCTTTTGGTCTGCAGGCTGGCACTCAGTCCACTGAGCCACACCAGCCAGGGCATGTTTTCGAAAATAATTTTTAAAAAATTGATTTGGGAGAGAGAGAGAAATTGATTTGTTCCACTTATTGATGCATTCATTGGTTGATTCTTGTATGTACCTTGACCGTGGATTGACCCACAGCCTTGGCACATAGGGATGATGCCCTAACCAACTGAACTAACTGGCCAGGGTGAAAATAATTTCTTAATGCCTTAATACTTAATAGTTCAGTTTCAGTCTTGGTCTTTCTGCCTTTGGTGCTCTGCCATTTTGGGCATTCATGACAAGTGCTCGAACTTAAAGTGTATTTGTCTCTCCATTGAAAGCATAGGCATCTCGAAGGTAGAGTTTGTACCTGGCTCACCTTTGTTTAACTGCAACTTCCAGTTCCACAGCTTTCATGTAGGCGTGGGTGAATGAATGTGTATGTAAGTGGGTTGGTGGGCGTGTAGATTGTCGCATAGCCACCTCTTTCCTTTGTGACCTTGGGCAAGTTACATGGTTTAGTAATTTAGTGTCTCCATTTGCAAAAAAGATTAATAACACCCATTATATGGTGGTTGTAAAGACTAAATGGGATAAAAAACTTAAAGCTCTAAACATTTGTCTAAAGTGCAATAAGTAGTCAGCATATTTCAGCTATTGTTATTAAATTATCCTACTTGGTATAAAAGTGATATAGGTTGAAAACATGTCACTCTTACTTTTCAGCTAGAATCTTGTGTAGCAGGCTGACAGGGATCTGCCCCAAGGGTGGTCCTCGTGAAGTCCGGAAATTTTTCCTGTAACGTTTATAAATTGGAAATGGAGGTTTTCTTTGTCTCTATCACAGCAACCTGGCTGTGGGAGCTAACTGAAATGCACTTTTGAAATGCCCCAACCTTTTTGGCACCAGAGACCTGTTCGTTCACTCACCTGCCACCCACCTCCTGCTGTGTGGCCTGTTTCCTAACAGGCCACGGATTGGTACCAGTCTGTGCGACCAGAGGATTGGGGACCCTTGCTTTAGATGACAAAACGCATTGAGTTCTTATTTCAATCGTTGAGTTTTTAAAAAAAGATTTTATTTTTTTATTTTTAGAGAGAGGGGAAGGGAGGGAGAAAGAGAGGGAGAGAAACATCGATGTGAGAGAGAAACATTGATCAACTGCTTCTTGTACGTACCCCAACTGGAAACCAAACCCAAAACCCAGACATGTGCCCTGACCAGGAATCAAACTGGTGAACTTTTTGCTTTGCAGAATGATGCCCAACCAACTGAGCAACACCAGTCAGGGCAATAGGTGAGCTTTTTAATGGCATTTATTTCACAATTATCCTGCTTTCTTCCAGTTCTGGGATTACCGCCAGCCTCGGAAATACCTCAATATTCTCCCTTGCCAGGTTCCTGTCTGGAAGGCCAGATACACTGTGAGTGTGACACCTGTCTCAGGCTGGGAAGCTTCCATCTTGATGTTCCAGGCTCAAGGGCCCAAGGACCACTTCTTATTTATTTTATGAGGCTCTTTTCTCTTTCTGTCTTGATTTAGGGGTGGGACAAAGGTGGTCATGGTGGCATACAAGGTGTTATCAGTTGTACTTAAAAACCTGCCCTTGGAATGTTAGGTAAGAATCTGTACTAGCATCGCTAACCGTAGGTGGACTGGGTAGCTAGGCAGTTGAAGGTGGTCCCTAATGACGGGGAGGAGGTTGAGATGGAAGCAAGAGGTTGAGAGGCTTGGGGCCAGTGGATAGTGGTGGGAAGAACTCTGGCCTTAGATTCAGAAGACCTGGGTCTTGAGTCCAGCCATGCCACTTAGTTTTTTTCCCTAGCTTTATTGAGCTATAATTGACACATAGCATTGTGTAAATTCAAAGTGTACAACCTTTTGATCTGATACATGTTGCAAAACAATTACCACCATAGCATTAGCTAATACCTCCATCACATAATTACCATTTCTTAGCAACGTTCAAGGGTATAATATAATATTATTATGTTTAATCATTAAACTGTACATTAGAGTCCCAGAACTTGATCATAGAACTGGAAGTTTGTACCCTCTGACCAACATCTCCTCTTCAGACCTGGTAACCGCTATTCTACTTGCTGTTTCTGAGTTCAGCGGGGTTTTTTTGTTTGTTTTATTTTTCAATTTATTGATTTTAGAGAGAGAGGAGGGAGGGAGGGAGAGGGGAAAAGAGAGAGGGAGAGAGAGAAAAACATCAATTTGTTGTTCTATACATTTATGCATCAATTCATTGATTTTTGTATGTGCGCCCTGATGAAAGTCGAACCCACAACCTTGGAGTATCAGGACAATGCCCTAAACAATTAGGCTATGCCCAGCCAGGGCTGAGTTCAGCTTTTTTTAGACTTCACATATAAGTGATACTATACAGTATTTGTCTTTTTCTGACTTATTTCACTTAGCATAATGCCCTCAAGATTCATCTACATTGTGGTAAATGGCAGGATATCCTTCTTTCTCACGGCTGAATAATATTCCATTGTGTATGTATGTGTGTGTATGCGTATATACAGATATATGCACGCACATACACACACCCTACGCACACATTTTTATTCATTATCCATTGATGGACACGTACGTGTTTCCATATCTTGGCTATTGTGAATAATACTACAATGAGACATTTAATATTTGTGTGGCCTTGGGCAGGCAACTTGATGTTTTTGAGCAGTGTCTTTCTCCTTTGTAAGATATAAATAATACTTTTTATGATACCTTTTTTATTGCGATAAAATCCACCATTTTAAAGTGAGCAATTCAGTGACATTTAGTACATGCACAGTATGCCCTCCTTTTGAAAAAATCATGTACTATAAACCACAAAATGCTATGAATATAGGGTAGGCTATTATCAACCTCCGAACAATTTTTCTATTGCCAAATTGATAGCTGCTGATCAGAGGTAATATATTTCTCTTAGTGTCAATTTGAAAGGGAGCACAGGGATGAATAAAACTACCTGTATACATTAAACTGTCACCCTGGGACTTTGTGGAGCATAGAGGATAATTTGGGTATTAAGTGGCTTTTGCATCTGGGAACACTTGTCAACAACAGATTTTTTTGTGTGTGTTTTGTTTTTTTCCATTTTTGCTCAATCCCTTCATCCCCCTCCCAACCCCTCTCCCCCCACCCCCCAACAGCTGTCAGTCTTGTTCTCCATATCTATGAGTCTGTCTCTATTTTGCTTGTTAGTTCATTTGTTCATTAGATTCCACATATGAGTGAAATCATATGGTACTTGTCTTTCTGTGATGGGCTTATTTCACTTAGCATGATGCACTTGTTCTCATGAATTGAAATACTTCTCTAAATTAGTATGTTTGCTTTAAAAAAATAAACAGAGAAGTCCAGGAGCACTGCCAGGATGGGAGGTGTTGATAAATGTGCTCTTAGGTGATGATGGTTTATTCCTTGAAGAACAGTGTCTAATCATCAGTCTGATGGGCACCTTTGCTACCTAGCAGATTGGGTGTTGATAAGTAAAACCTGTCAGACCTCAGACTAACTGGAAGGTTTTTTTTGTTTTTGTTTTTTTTGAATAGCTGTGGTATTGAGGGCAGTGGGAAGGTTATGCTTCATGTGGATGGTATGCCCCTGATGCATTTCCACAGACAGGAATTACGCTTACTGCTCTGGGCTTCCGCACAGGGTGTCTTGCATGCGCACTCTGGGAAAGCGCTCAGTAACTCATAGGGGGAGCTCCGTGAGAGTAGCTAGGATGTGAAACAGTGTGTTCCTGTGTGCACAGAGCCATTTGCTTATTTTAAAGATTTTTAAAGTTCTTCAAGTATTTGACTTAGCTCGCTTCCTCCCTCCCTCCCTCCCTTCCTTCCTTCCTTCCTTCCTTCCTTCCTTCCTTCCTTCCTTCCTTCCTTCCTTCCTTATTTATTTAGTTTGCTGTGGTCCCTTCCAGAAGCAAAGAAAAAAAAAAGTTGATTTGATGTTCGGCTTATAATATTTGGAAAAATTTCCCCCAGTTGGATTGGGATCTTCCATCATCCAATTTATTTTAGGAAAGAATTCCAACTTAGTTACTGAAATAATATTCCCTAGAGTAATCACCTGCTTTTCACTTTTCTGTTATAGCCTTTCAGCAATGGATTAGTGACTGTGATGGTTCCCCAGCTGCGGAGGGAAAATAGCCTTCTCTTGTGGAATGTCTTTGACTTGAACACCCCAGTCCATACCTTTGTGGGGCATGATGACGTGGTTCTGGAGTTCCAGTGGAGGAAGCAGAAGGAAGGTGAGCGCGAGCTAGGACTGCCGCTGATTTCCTTTTGAGCCCTGTTCAGCAGCAGCTCGGTCAGGGTTGGCTGTGTGATCCGACGAGGAGGGCGTAGAAACAGGGCTGGGTTTGGGAATGAGAGAATCAGGGGTCTGCCACCTTTAATCACAGATGAATGAAGTAGTGTGTGGGCTGTGATTCTTCTCCTAAGTTTCCTCTTCTTCCCTTAAGTACAGTGTAGTGTCTCTGCTGTGTGGAAGAGATCTATAAGAAATTGGTAGACTTGCTGTTGGATCATTTCTAGGGCTGAAAACTCTGGGGTCACTACCCTCAGAAACTTCTGGCAGTTGCCCCTTGCCGTTCTGTTGATGAGGGAGGCCCGAGGTCATCACTACCACCACATATTCCGAGTCTTGTCACAAACACATAGTGGTATTTTACCTCCCATCCCCTTGAAGATAAGTTTGGTCAAGTGACATGCTTTGAACATGAAACATGAAACGTCATGCAGTCTCTTTTGGGTTGAAGTATTAGCAACCAGCGTGTAGTTACATGGCTGTCATTGCCTCTGCTGCAGCAGCTGGTGAAACTCCAGGTGGAAATGCGGTCAGGAGTGAGCATGAAATCCTTGCTTTAAGGCTACTGAGGTGTGGGGTTGTTTGTTATTGCAGCTTAATCAGCCAGTCCTCAGTAATGGGGGTCAGAAGTACAATGGGATTAGAAAACCCTGTGCCTCAGTTTTCACCTTGTAAATTTAGTTACAGCCTCTCTTTTCTTGAGATCTTCCTGCCATACTCTCTAAATGTTTGGCAGAACAGAACTATATTTCTTGGTCTTTCAGAAAGACCAAGATATTACGGAAGGAAAACCAGGCAATGGAGTGGTGTGACTTGTCCAGAACCCAGGAGAGATCTGTGGTAGACCTGGGATTAGAACAGTTATCTTCTTACCCTGGCTTATTTTTGACCCTCACAAACCTGTTCCAGAATTTTTTAACAACAGCCATTGAGTCTTTTTTATTTATTTATTTTTAAAGAGGGGAAGGGAGGGAGAAAGAGGGGAAGGGAGGGAGAAAGAGGGGGAGAAACATTAATATGTGGTTGTCTCTCCCATGCCCCCTACAGGGGGCCTGGCCCACAACCCAGACATGTGCCCTGACTGGGAATTGAACTGGCGACCCTGTGGTTCTCAGGCTGGTACTCAGTCCACTGATCCACACCAGCCAGGGCTCAAAGGACTCTTTTGATCATCCTCTTAATTTTCCCATCTTTATTTCCATAATCTCTCTTGCTTCTAGAAACATGAGGCTGTTTGGTCTTTACCGCATTAATTTGCATGCATGACTTTGGCTTTCACCTTATTCTTGTGCATTTTGCCCTAGTGAACAGATGATGTAGTTTCCCCACTGTCTGGCGGGGAGAGGTTGGTCTGTAGTTTTGGATTGAAATAAAAAGTTTTTAGCAACCAGTTTTCAGTTATCTACGTCTATATGCCAATAGGGTGAATCGTTTAAATTGGGACTGTCTAGCCAGTAGTGAATTTTTTAGTATAAGTTATAGATTTTTTAAAAAATCCCTTTTTATTATGAAATATATCATCCATCTAGAAAATTGCATAAAACATATACAGTTTAAAAAAATAATTGTAATGTGAAAATCTGTATAACTACAACCAAGGTCAAGAAAAAGAACATTGCTGAAACCCCAGAAGCTTTCTGATTACAATCCCTTCTCTTCCCCTAGAAGTAAACACAATCCTAATACTTATTATGATAGTGATTTGTTTCTATCTTTTTAGTTGTACCTCCCATTTTTGCATTCCTCAAAACTGTTTAGGTTGGTTTGTTTTTGAACCTTTTGTGAATGTAATCATCCTTCATGCATTCTTGTATTTTACTTTTTATTTTTATGGCCATGTCGTCTTTGTTTTTATCAGACCACCTCAAGCCTTGATTTTGGTTTTCACTGTGTGCAGGAGCTCTCAGAGAGGTAGAAGAGAATCAGGACGTTGTGGCCAAGGGACGAGGGAGCCTCATGAGGGAAGTGGCAGTCCTTGGTTTCAGGTATTGCTGCAGGATTAACGTGCAGGATAGGGAATAGCACTTAACTGTGCACATAGGAAGCCATGTGATCATTAAGAGAGGAGTTCCAAAACCAGATTGAGGATAGGAACTAGAGTGTAAGGTAGCTAAACAGAGACAGCAGGAACTGGTTTTGTGAATGACGTAGCCTTCAAAGGCAAGGAGTCGACTAGCTTGACTGGCAGAGGCTCTTGCCCTCTTTATTTGAAGGCAAGAAGACACCAGAAAAGGAGTATGTGGGACAGCCAGGACCTTCGAAAATGAGATGGAATAGGGTCGAAGGCACAAGTAAAGGAATTGGATTTAGAAAGGACTTAGGTATAACTTTTCTTCAAAGTCAGGGACATGAAAAGAGGCTAGACAGGGAGTCAGAAAATTGTTGACATGAACGTGAGTCTAGATGGTGGAACTCCAACAGGCAGTTGCTCAGAGTAGTTTCTGTCTTCTTAGGTTTGCACAGGGATCTGTTAAAACACTGGTTGAAGGCAGTGACAGAGAAGGAAAGGAGCTTTTGTCCCTCACTCCCCCTATTACCCTGGACAGATCATGGTCTCTGTTTCCTCAGTTTCCCCATCTGTTAAATGAGGGAGTTAGGGGAAAAAAAGAGGGAATTGGGTGAAATTAGTTCTAAATTCCTTATCCTTTGAAGATGCCATAAAGGGCATTCTAGATAATTATCCCGACATGTCCTGATCTTTCATAAATCACTCTGAGCCTTTCCAAATAATTTCCCTTTGACCAGGCCTAATATATGAAAATAGAATTCAATCAACTCAGAACATTAAAGATTTGTTTTATAAAGAGATGCATGCATCTTTTTACCAAAAATTATTTTAAACAGTAAGATGTCATGATGCATTTAAAACAATTCATTTTACTAAAATTGTATTCATGCCCAGCTCCTCTGGAGCATATAAAAGAAGAACATTTGTGGAGGTGAAAGTTTAACGTGACATTAAACCCCAGCATCACTCTTCACCTGCTAATTTGCCAGTTATTATTTCACTTCATTTAAGTTTCTCCTCAGATGTGACGTCCTCAGGGAGTTCTGTCTAAAAATACCTCCCCCATCAGTCTTTTATCCTGTGGTTTTTTAAATAACACTGTCATTACCAGGAATTTTATTTTATATTTATTTGTTTGTCTGTTTATACCATTGGAATGTGAGATCTATAAAGACAGAGATTATTGTATTCATGCTATAGAATAGTGCCTCGCCTATAGATGTTCAGTAAATATTTGTTGAGTGGATGGATGAATGAATGAATCTCACTCCATTGCAACCTGTAGCAAAATTGGCATTGAATCCAGAAAAATTTCCAGGATTTTTATTTGGTGATTTCTAGGGTCCAAGGACTACCAGCTGGTTACGTGGTCCCGAGATCAGACCTTGAGAATGTGGCGGGTAGACTCTCAGATGCAGAGGGTATGTATTCATTGTTACTGTGGAGGGATGTAACCAGGTACAGTAGAAACTTAAAAAAAATAAAAATTTGCTATTTGTGGAAGTTAGAGGATACATAATAGGTATTTAATACATACTTGCTGGATGACTAAGTGGCTTGTATGCACCACAGTGAGGCTTTGAGGTCCTCAGGGGCCAATTTCAGTATTCAGTGCTTAAAGGCTGAAAAACCTCTGAATGTCTTTTCTTCTCTTGTTCTGGCATAAGAGGATCTGGGTAGCCTACTGAACAAATGGCCTGTGTGCTTCATTTCTTTCTCTTCTAAATGGGCTAGGAAGGTTACCCAATGTTTAGAGCCTTCCACATCCATCAGTGACAACTGTTCTGTGAAGCCTTTTCCAATTTTTGCCCCATGGGTGGTATCTGTTTTTCATAGAAACCACAATGATACCTGGTATGAACTGCTTTGCTCTGCCTCATCTCAGAGTTCTGTCTTCTCATTCGGTGGCTACATTTCTGAAGGCAGGAACCATGTGTCACTTGTATTACCTTCCCCTAAGCAGTCTGTACAGAATGAATAGAAAATGCTGGGTAAAATTCATACACAGTCATTCTTGAGCACTGTGGTCAATTATCATCACCTTATTGCCTTTTAAATCTATTCGCTCCAAAAAGTACCATTTGCTTTAAATGCTCTGAAGGTTTTGGGGGTTAGCCGAATAACTCCATCAAGGCTTAGAATTTAAAATAATGTTTTCTGAGGTTTGCGTAAACTGTGAACCAGACAGGAGAATTCCAGGGTAGAATAATAGAGTCAATTCTCCTGTATATTTAACCAGGGAGAGTTGGTGATGGATAAAACCTATTTTGATTGTGTCAGTTTTTGGCTGACATCTTTGTCCTCTGTGATCCCCATTTTTAAGTCAGAACTCTAACCACATACGATGACCGTTTCCACTGGCTTCTCTACCCTTTGTTGTAGCTTTGTGCAAATGACATATTAGATGGTGTTGAGTTCATCGAGAGCATTTCCCTTCTGCCGGAACCAGAGAAGATCCTGCACAGCCAAGACACAGATCACCAGCACAGCTCAAGCCATGGAGAGGAAGAAGGTAATTGGCCACACTGATGCATTAGTGGGGGTGCCCTCTGCACATTTCAGAACTGTAGAAAACACCTTAGAGCTGCACTCTGACTCAGTTTTAAAGAGGTTTGCCAACAACTGAACCTCTCTCTCGCTAGCCTTAAAGGAAGACCCCCTGAGCAATCTCCTGGAAGAGAAGAAATCAGATCAACCAGGACTGCCTCAGACTCTGCAGCAGGAATTCTCCCTGATCAACGTGCAGATCCGGAATGTCAACGTGGAGGTGCTCCGGGTTTAATGAATTGTCTGTCATGCCTGTGGATGGCAGTCGTTGGGAGAGGGGACTCTTTCAGCTATTGATTTCGGCTAGCAAATAGCTTTGCTGCTCCAACAGAGAAGCCTGTCTCTTATTTTTTTATTTCCTAGATTTTCTAAAGAAATCGATGTTTTACAAATGCAGATTTTTTTCTAACCATATCACTTTCTCATAAGATGAACTAAGGGATTAACTGTTGCTCATCTGTTTCAAAATCGTAGATGCTGCAACACAAATTTTGCTGTATGTGAAGATACTTAGATCCAGGAAGGCTTAGTGCTTTGGCAAAAGTTACTGGTGAAGTTACTGGCAGAGCTGAGTTTGGAAACCAAGCCTCCTGACTCATCAGGCCTTCTTGTGCTTTGTTGTCCAGTCTTACCTTAAAGCCAGTTATATCTTTGATTGAGATTCATAGATTCATAGAAGGTGACCAAACTTCTTTGTTCACTTCACACGTTGAGAGGTTTACTCTTTCCTTTTTGGGCAGATATCGAAATTCTTCGCTTCAGAGGATTGAGTCTCTATAAAGGAGTTTGAAAACTTAATTAGTTTTTCTTTTGCCCAGATTCAGTTAACAAACAGTAGCCATGGATGTATGCACTTACAAAATTATCTCATTCGGCCTTTAAAACAACTCTTCAATAAGTGCTTTTTATCTCCACTTTACCAATGAGGAAATGGAGACACTAAAAGATGAAATGACTTGTCCAAGTCAGCAACTATTTGGTGGAAGACGTAATATTTGAATCCAGGTCTCCAGATTTCCCGCACATGTGGCCCTTTTCACTGTGCTCCTGGTGCCTTCTCGAGTTTGCAGCACAAGAAATCGAAAGAGATAAAGGACTTTTAGAGTCATTGGTCATCGCTATCAACTCAGTGTATACACCTTTGTCCCAGTTGAAAACAATGCAGATACCTGGTGATCTAGTTTAAGAAGAAAATCTTGATTCCTTTTCCAGGAGTGCTTTTAAAAAATTATTGCGCTATAATTCACATACCCTTTTAAAGGGTATAATTTACCCTTTTAAAGTGTATAATTTAGTGGATCTTAATATACTCACAAAGTTGTGCAGTTATCACCACTGTCTAATTCCAGAGCATTTTCACCATCCCAAAGGAAGCCCTATATCTGTAAGCATTTATTACCCACTTTCCACTCTCCCTAGCCCCTGGCAACCACTAATCTGTCCATTTCTATGGGTTTTCCAAGGAATTCCTTTTAAATTGAGTCAGGCATTTAACTTCTTGCTTTATTTTTCCTTTCTTAAAATAAGTATGTTTCAGCCTACCTAACAACATTAGGATGAGGCTCTTTTAAGTCAAAATACTTTGAACTTTTTAAATCTATGCTAGAACAGTGGGAGGAGGAGGCAGAGGGTATGGGGCGATAAATGGAAATGGAAAAAAAATGAATTTTAAAAAAGAGGAAAAGAAAATAAATCAGTGCTAAAATTAATGAGTTGTCCAAATCTTCCAAATTAATTAGTTTTTAGAGATTCTACCGTCATCTTTGCAGATTTCAGGAACGAAGAACCTTCAGTTAGCTAATTTAAATCCATTTGCATCTAATGACCCTTTCTGGTTTGCCTCTGAAGCAGTTGTCAGTTTGTCCTTTGCAGATGGATGCAGCGGATAGGAGCTGCACGGTGTCTGTGCACTGTAGCAACCATCGTGTCAAGATGCTGGTGAAGTTCCCTGCGCAGTATCCAAACAATGCTGCCCCTTCCTTCCAGTTTATCAACCCCACAACCATCACGTCCACTATGAAAGCTAAGCTGCTCAAGGTGGGGATCTGTGTTCACACATTCTCCTTGATGTTTGTAAGAGAGCTCTGCTCATGAGCATGAGTATCTGAGTTGAGTAGTAAAGTTGAATGAAAGCACCAGTAGGTAAGATTCGGAAGTCACCTGTCCTGACACACCGCAGTGTTAACACTTGCTATTTGTTTTGTCTAGAAAACATTAGAGTAGTGGCTCTTGACCTTTTTGGGTCATGGAAACTCTTTGAAAGTCTAATGAAAACTATAGACCCATCCCAGAAACAGCTATACAAATGTTGCTTATGATTTCAGAAATATTACATATGAATAATAGGCAATTCTATAATTATAATCTGCTCAGAGATTAAAACTAAATGTTAATCCCAGGCTAAGAGCTTTGCAATACAGTTTTATTTATCTGGAAACAATAAGCAAAATGTATCCTGAAGATAAAAGATATTTTATTTTATTATTATTATATTTTTATCCTCACCTGAGGATATTTTCATTTGCTTTTATAGAGAGAGAGAGGGAGAAAGAGAGGAAAGGAGAGAGAGAGAAACACTGATGTGAGAGAAGCATCAATTGGTTGCCTTCATATGTACCCAGACCAGGGATCCATGCTGGGACTGGGGATCGTACACATCCGGACCGGGGTTCGCACATGCCTGCGCCCGGACCAGGGATGAACCCACAACCCAGGTATGTGCCCTGACCAGGAGTCATACCCGTAACCTTTCAGTTACAGGACAACACTCCATCCACTGAGCCACACTGGCTGGGGCAATAAAAGATATTTTATAGTCAGGGAAAAGAATGCATAAGGTTATTAAAAAGAATCCATTCCCTAAAAAGAGACAGTGCCATCCTCGAGTGACTCTGAGTGTGTGAAAGGATGGTAGTGCTGAGTGGAGAAGATACAGCCTGGCATCTGGTCTTTACCCTGCAGGTTCAGAAACGCGATTTGTCAGTTCATGCGGAGCAGATCAGGCAGACTTCCCACGAGAAAGCCCCATGGGCTACAGTTGATACACCTTTTTCAGTGTGAGCAGCATCATGTGTGAAGTAACTGAGATGTCCTGACAAAACCAAGTTGACCTGAATGCTGTTCACCTTTTGCCTAATTTGTTTCATATGCACTTTATCTTCTTGGAGTATGATCTGTAATAAAATTTTTACTTTATTTTTCAATTACAGTTTCTATTCGATATTATTTTTAGTGTTAGGTGTACAGCATAGTGGTTATACAATCATACACTTGACAAAGTGTTCCCCCTAATATTTCAAGTATCATCTGGCACCATACCTAGTTATGTAATAAAGAAATTTTTCAAGTATTGTAAGGATCTCTGAAATGCCATTTACTCAGATTTTGTGGTATTTGGCATTTTGTACTTGGAATTTGAATATTTCATTGTCTTGTTTAGACATACAAAAAATATATTTTTCTTTGGTTATAAAAATGATAGGATTAGGAAGTGTCTTTAATGGTTGGATTTAGCTGGTGTGGCTCAGCTGGTTGGAGCATCGTCCTGTAACCCAGAAGGTCTCGGCCCACAGGGCACATGCCTAGGTTGCAGGTTCAGTCCCCAGGTAGGCATATGAGAGGCAATTGGTTGATGTTTCTCTCTCACATCGATATTTCCCTCCCTCTCTCTCCCCTTCTTTTCCCCCCTCTCTAAAATCAATAAGCATGTCCTCAGGTGAAGATAAAAATAAATAAATTTAAAAAAATATTTAAAGGTTGAATTCAGTGCTGTCCAATAGAAATATAATGCATGCCACATGTAATTTTAAAATTTCTAGTAGCCACACACAAAAAAAGTAAAAGTCAGAGGTTAATTAATTTTAGTAATATTTTTATTTAATCCAGTATACCCAAAGTATTGACATAAGAACATGTAATCAGTATGAAAATAAACATTATTGAGATAGTTTACTTTTTTTGTATGAAGTCTTCACCATTGGTATGAATTTTACACTTACAGGACATCTCAGTCCAGACAGCCACACCTCACATGCTCGGTGTGCCTGTGCGAGTAATGCTGTCCATGTTGGGCAGCACAGGTCCTCCTCACATGCCTATCTTAGGTGTGTGTATGTCAATTTTTATGTATAGCATGTGCCTTAAAATGATGGGATTTGCATTTTTAAAGAACCAAAAAAAGGATACATTGTAACTTTCACTAAAGTGAAATTTGTTCCCCCTGGCCTATATGAGTATGTTTCACTTAGAGCAATTTTCAATTCAGCCCAGAGGGTATTACTTCTAAGGTACTGAGATTTCTCGTGGAGTGGGGTAGGGTAGGGGATAAAGAAAGGAGTAGCATTCACTATAAAGAGAATATTCATTCCTAACTAGAAATGTGCCCTCTCAAAACCAGTGTGTGTGTGCCTGCCCTGGCTAAGGAAAGGGCGTCTTGAAGTGGGCTCAGAAATGACTCTTCCCTCTGAGCCACTAGAGAAGGTGAAAAGTAGGTTATTGTGTGGGAAGCCTCAGACATGACCATGTTCCAGTCCCCCTGCATCGTCAGTGCTTCTGACTGCTTTGAAGAATAAAAATGAATCAGGAGAAAGTATGTTGCTATTCTCGACCTTGTTTTGTGCCTTTTCCAGATCCTGAAAGACACTTCCCTGCAAAAAGTGAAACGTAACCAGAGTTGTTTGGAGCCCTGCCTACGCCAGCTTGTCTCCTGTCTTGAGTCTTTTGTGGTAAGATTCTTGTACCAACCTATGCTTTGGTGTTTTGTTTTTTATCTTCCACCCTTAACCCCTGGGCACTCTGATTTGTAATAATGTGTCTTTATTTTGTAATTCAACTTTAAGATAGGTTGTGGCTTTTAGCCTCTTGATTTTTAAATTTCAGAATCAAGAAGACAGTGCTTCCAGCAACCCCTTTGCGCTCCCAAACTCCGTCACACCACCCTTACCCACGTTTGCCCGGGTAACCACTGCCTATGGGTCATACCAGGATGCCAATATTCCCTTTCCTAGGACCTCAGGGGCCAGGTTCTGTGGAGCAGGTTGGTCTCTTTTTGGTTCTCTGATTCTAGATTTTTTCTTTTTAGATTTTATTTATTTATTTTTAGAGAGAGAGGAAAGGAAGGAGAAAGTAAGGGAGAGAAACACTGATGTGCAAAAGGGATCAGTTGCCTATCACACGCCCCCAAACTGGGGACCTGGCCCACTACCCAGGCATGTGCCTTGTCTGGATATCAAACCGGTGACCTTTCAATTAGTAGGCTGCACTCAATCCACTGAGCCACACCAGCCAGGGCTCTGATTCTAGATTTTCAGAGAAAACAATTTTTCTTCATTTTTATTTCCTGAGAACTCAAAAGACTTCCATAGTAGTGCTGTGTGTTCTGATACCAGCTGGTGTCTATGAACATATCCTACGAACGTTCTCCAGAATTACGGTCTTGATGGGTGTGAATTTTAAGTCTTACTCAGAGTACTGATTCTCAACAGGGCACAGGTCCCCTAGCTGGGTAATATTAAGTACTTGTGAAGACTTTTTTTCAAACCCCATTCATCCCACCTCTCCTGGATCCTGGAGATTCTGACCTTTGTCCTTGTTAAGTATGGCTGCAGTCATGAGCCTTTGCACCTCACGAAAATGTGTCCTGTCCTTCAGGTATATTGAAATAGACAAAAGTTAGACCAGTGCCACCTCAGGATATCCTTTGTCTAGCTCATTGACCTTAACGCACACATGTGATATCTTCTCCATCAGGGTATCTCGTGTATTTCACAAGGCCTATGACGATGCATCGAGCAGTGTCTCCGACAGAACCTACTCCGAGGTAAGTCTGGAGGTACAGATGGAAGCTACATCCTTGAAGTGGGCAGAAATCTGGGAATGACCACCGAGTTTGTCTTTGGAAAATTTATTTTATCTTTAGTAAATACCTTTTACATTTATTTGAGAAAGGTAAGATTCATTAAATTGCAACTAAGCTGAGATTTCTATTGCAAAGTTACAACCAAACAACTAGAAGGAGTAGCTTGATAAAAGCTGTTGTCAAAATAAGGCAAGTTTCTTTTTAATGTGCTTTTCCCCTATTGCTAAAGTATTATTTGAACATTAAATAAAAATAGAGAAATAGTAAGTGATCATCTGTAGTCCCACAGCAGTAACATGCCACTTCTAGCATTACTGCAATGTGCTTAAAAATTTTTTAAACTATATAAGTAGTATGTTGGAAAAACTTGAACAATAAGGAAGTTTTTAAATTAAATTATTAAATCTCTTCTTTCTTTCTTTTTTTTTTTTAAACACATCCCAGGGAAATAGTTTAATGTGTGTGTTTCCTGTTTAGCCTTAATTATTTTTCTACTTTTATTTATTTTTTATTATTTTTTTTTTGAGAGGCAGTGTAGCATAGCAAGTGGGAATATGGACTTTAGAGAGAGAGGGAGAGAGAAACATCAGTGTGAGAGAGAAACATTGATTGGTTGCCTCCTGTATGTGCCCCAACCAAGGACTGAACACACAACCTTGGTATGTGCCCTGACTGGGAATCGAACCCATGATGTTTTGGTGTACAGGACAATGCTCCAACCAGCTGAGCCACCTGACCAGGGTGGCCCTGTAGTTTCATGGCCTTAGGACTGTGCTTGATTTTCCTAAACAATAACTTGGGAATGATAATAGTATCTACCTCCTTTACTAGATTAAATGAGTTAATCCCTGTAATGCATTTAGAACACTGTTCCAACTGCATTTCTTATTATTACTACTTTAAAAAAAAGGTTACTAATAGTTTTATTCAGATATAATTTACATAGTATATAGCTGACCTATGTAAAGTGTATGATTGAGTGGCTTTTAGTATATTCACAGATACATGCAGTCATTGCAACAGTCAAATTCTAGAACATTTTTATTCCAAAAGGAAAACTCATATCCCTTAGCTGTCACTCCTCCCCCCAAGTCTCCTATTCTTTCAGCCCTGGGCACACTCTACCTTCTGTCTGTAACTGTGCCCATTCTAGACATTTAATATAAATGAAATCATAGAGTATGTGTTCCTTTGTGACTGGCTTCTTTCATTTGGTGTAATGTTTTAAAGATCATACATATTGTAACATGTATCAGTACTTTATTTTTTTCCCCAAATAATATTCATATATATATCACATTTTATTTATTCATTCATTAGTCAGTGGGCATTTGGGTTATTTCCACTTTTGGGTATTATGAATAATGCTGCTATGAACATTTGTATGCAAGCTTTTGTGTAGACATATATTTTCATTTTTCTGGAGTATTACCTAGGAGCAGAATTGCTGGATCATATTGTAAAGTTTGTTTTTTTTTAAATTAATAAACTTTACCATTTAGAGCAATTTTAGATTCATAACAAAATTGAGTGGAAAGTATAGAGAGTTCCCATATACCCCTGTTCCCCCACCACACGCACATACATACAACATCCCCCATTCTGCTGGTTAAAATTTAAATATGATAAGTTATATATCATAGATTTCTGGTTCTGCAGTATGGTGGCCATGATAACTTCTAAACCCTCCTGCTACAAACACCTAGATTTATTAGTGTAATATTTTAGCACGCCTAAGAATGAATAACTGAACTAAAAAGAGAGAAAGGAGATTGAATCAAGTGCATGAGTGCTGCTGTCCTGGGCGTTTGCCAGTCTCCCAGGCATATGAGACCTTGGCCCTGTGAGAATGAGGAGTTCAGTACTCGAGACGCCTTACATTATACTGGGTCCCTTATTTGAAAGGTTTGATTAAAAAACAATCACCTACTCTCAAAGGAAAACAAGAATACCTGTATCTGAATTTCAGATCAGAGGAAAAAATGTTCCTATTAGAATGTTTTTCATACTAACAGCATTTTATTGAATAACTCACAGCACAAAAATGTGAAGTGTACACCTTGATGACTAGCACCCAGACCAAGGTGCAGGGCATTGCTCTCACCCCAAAACTTCCCTGATCTCTGTGCCCAGAGGAAGCTGCCACCCTGACTCGCATCGTTGTTGTTTAGTTTTCCCTGTGCTTGAATTTCATCTCAATAGGCTCATGCAGCATGTGCTGTTATTTTATTTTATTTTTATCGTTTATGCTGTTACAGTTCCCACTTTTTCTCCCGTTCCCCACGCCCACCCAGCCACAAGCCAATCCCCATATTATTGTTTGTGTCTGTGTGTTGTGCATAAATGTTCTTTGGTTAATCCCTCCACCATCTTTTATCTCGTACTCCGCCACCCAGCGTGTGCTATGTTACGTCTGGCTTATTTTGTTCAGCTTAATGTTTTTGAAATTGGTCCTCATAGTGTCATGTACCCATAGGTTTGTTGTATGAAAATAATACAGTTTATTTATTCATACATATATTTTCTGTGTACCTATAAATATAAGTCCTTTTATGGATGTGTGTATTAATTTCTCTGCCTAAGAAGTCAAATCCCTTTATCATAGGATAGTTATGTGTTTAATTTTATTAGAATTGCCAAAAAAACAACAACAACGAAATAATCGTTTGTATTGTACCATTTTACACTCTACCAGCAGTGTTGCAGAGCTCTGGTTGCTCCGCATCCTCTCCAAAACTTGGTGTTTTTAATTGTTTTAATTTTAGCCATTGTGGTAGGTGTGTAGTATTATCTCCTTGTGGCTTTAATTTGCATCACCCTTGGTGATGACTAATGATGTTGAGCCAGTTTTGTGTGCTGACTGATCATTTGGGCATCTTTTGGAATGTGCCTTTTCAAGTATTTTGCCCATTTTGGGGGGCTGTTTCTTATTCATTCATTCATTATTTATTACAGATTTTATTTATTATTTATTTTTAGACAGGTGGAAGGGAGGGAGAAAGAAAGAGAAACATCTGTGTGCAAGAGAAACAGCGGCTGGTTGCCTCTTACACGCCCCCAACCAGGGACCTGACCTGCAACCCAGGCATGTGCCCTGACTGGGAATCAAACCATGACCTTTTGGTTCACAGGTTGATGCTCAATCCACTGAGCCACACCAGTCAGGGTTTATTATTTATTTATGGTAGTTTTTCATTTTGGTTGCAAGTCCTTTGCTAGATGTATGTGTTCAAATCTGTGGCTTGTCTTTATCCCTTCTTACTGATTTTTGATGAGTAGCATTTTTAATTTTTATAAAGTCCAATTCATAACTTTTTAAATTTTATGGTTAATGCCTTTGTGTTCTGTCTAAAAAAAAATCTTTGCCTACCCCAAGGTCATGAAACTATTTTTCTGTGTTTCCTTTCAAAAGATTATAGTTTTAAATTTCTTATTAAAAGACTGTAATCGATCTCATTAATTTTTGTGTATGATATGAACTAGGAGTCAAAGGTTATTTTTTCTTCAGTAGAGGTATATAATTGATCCAGCACCATTTACAGAAAAGATTTTTCTCATTCTGCATCGATACATTTGTTGAAAATCAGTTGATTATGTTTGTAGATTTATTTCTGGATCTTTTTTCTTTAATTGATTGGTCTCTCCTGATGCCAATACTACTCTTAATGTAGCTTTATATAGTAACTCTTCCAATCTGGTAATATAAGTCCTCCAAGTTTATTTTATTTAGGATTGTGTTGGTTATTCTAGGTCTTTTATATTTTTATAAAAGATACAATCAGCTCATTGGTTTCTATGATAAAGCTCAAATTTTTATTGGAATTGCTTTGACTCTGTAGACCAATTTGGAGAAAATCGATATCTTCACAATATGGTGTCTTCCAATCCACTAACATGGTATACTTTTCTGTTGTCTTCTTGAATTTCTCTCAGCAATATTTTGTATTTTCAGTGCACTTTTTTAAAATTAAATTTTTCCTAGGTATTTGATGTGTTTTGATGCTATTGTAAATGAAATTTCTAAAATGTTTATTTTCCAAATGTTTGCTTTTAATATATAGAAATGCAGTAGATTTTTATAGATTGACCTTGTATCTAAATTCACTTATTAGGTTTAGTAGTTTGTAGATTCCTTTGAATTTTCTATGCATGTGTATATAATCATAGAAACATTCTCTGCTTCTGCAGATAAAATATTTTTCAGTTCTGAAAGTTCTGTTTGGTTCTTTTTTGAAGTTTCCATTTTCCCCCATTTTATCCACCTTTTCTTCTTGGTTTCATCTAGTGGTAAGAACAGCAGTACATAGAAATGTGGAAATATTGAAGCCAGCATGGATAATGTTGCATTTTCAATCTCAGATCTCTCTCAGCCTTGTCTGCGTATCATACTGGTTTGATTGCGCCAATGAAGATCCGCACAGAGGCCCCTGGGAACCTTCGTCTATACAGTGGGAGCCCCACTCGCAGTGAGAAAGAGCAGGTCTCCATCAGCTCCTTCTACTACAAGGAGAGGGTAAGCAGCAGAGCTACGGCCCCTGATTCTTATCCCTTCCCTGGATTCTTTGTCTTCCTGCCATACACAGCAGCTAAATTAGTAATCCCCCCTAGTCTTTCGCTTTCATAAATAGTTTGGTTAAAGAAAGACCATTGTTTTGTGCCTTTCCATTGGTTTTAACTGGTGTAAATTGTATGTGGGGGGGAATGTTAGTTCTTAAAAACCATAGTCTTCTCTCTCCATTTAACCCTATTCTTGTAACCCCCATTCATTAAGTTGATTCTCATTATTTCAGATAGAATAATTTAACTTCAGGTCTTCCTTGGTATTCTGATCTTTGTCAACAACTTAAGGTATATTTCTGAAGGCTCGGGATCTTGATATATTTGGAACTTCGTATCTGTGAGAAGTTTTAAAGCTGATCTCTAAAAGGTTTTATAGTTTTCCTAAGTCTGCACTGAAGTACCCATTTGAATGGACCATTTTGTATAAAAATCACCCAAACCTGTCCTTTTGTTCCTGGATTCTCAAGGAACTCATCATCCCTGAAGTAGCTATTAAGCTGCCAGAAGCATTTAGTGACAACAATGCAGAGAATGTTGGCAGAGCGTAGGAAGGACTCTGAGAACTTTCTTGTCAGATTGAGAGTCTGGTGTAAACAGGCTTTTAACTGACATGATGTTTGAGCTACTCACAAACTCAGTTCTTAAGGGTTCTTTGTTGTTTTCCTCCACTAATTAGGAAATGATGGATTGACTTTCATTAAAAATTTTTAATTGAATTATTTTAAATAAACCAGTTTCTAGTAAGTGTTGGAGGTGTCTTCACTTTGTTTGCAGAATACTATCTAACCTTCTTGGTTCACACTGATAGTTGGCCATCTCTCACTTTGTTGTCTGAACTGAGTGGCATATGAGTAACTGATACTTCAGACAGGACTAGAGTTGGGCAAAACCATTCGGTCAAACATGGACAGTGATTTTTTTGTTGCCTTTCTGGCCAACTTTTTATAGTCCCCTTCTACACATCTCTGCTGAAATGAATTCCACTCCTCTGGCTTTCACAGACTTTCTTGGAACACCATATCTTTCCAAATCTTTTACATTAAAAAAAATTTTTTTTTAATGCAAGCTAGCTGGTAACTGATTCGATGATTTGATAAAGTGGTGGGAACTAAGGCATTTTTTAAATTGACATGCATGCTAGCCACACAAACTCACGGTTGGATAAACATGGGAATTTTCTGTAGTGTCACAGCCAGGTTGAGGAACTCTTTCAGTCAAAGAGGCAGTTCTTGATTCTCTCAAATTATGTCATGTGCTACTCATGCTTGGATTCAGATTGGGCACAATACATGGACTAGCACTTTTGACTCTGTGACAGTGTGTAAAGGCCATGTTCAGTGAAAATAGCTCTGGTTCCAACTTGGGACCTCTCCTAATGCAGAAGCATTTGTATCTCTACATTCATGTTTTTGATGGTCTGGCCTCTTTTACTAGAAATACCATAATCATAAAGAGGGGCCAAGGAGGGATTGTGATATTTCATTTTGGGGTAGTTACCACTGTGCTGCTTCTCTACAGAAATTGGGCTATGATCGTCCCCAAGGATGATGTAGTAAGTGGTCTTTAAGTTTTATTTCAGATAGTGAGCAAGTAAATTGGGGAGATGCTTTTATTATAATTTTATCTGAAACTTTTATATGACTATATAACCTATGTACGGAAAAGTTCACAAGTCATAAGCATATAATTTAGTGAATTAACAATTATACTGGCCAGGAAATAGAACATTACAAGAACCCTAAAAGCCTGGGAGAAGGAAGGCACATTTCAGTGGGTGACATATAATAATTTTTAGGTTAAATCATATGCAGTTGGTGACATTTGACCATTCTTGATCTTAAAGAAAAATTTCAGTTGGTTTGGCCTAGTAAGATGTTAAAATAAGCAGTTATTTTGTGATGAATCTGAAATAAATTCATCTCTCCTTGAAGTTTGTTCATATCCATCCTATTTACATGGGGTGAAGGGGGAGGGTTAAAGAAATGAAATGTAGCCATGCTACTGTATATAGGCCACCTTTCTTCCTTGCGGACGGTAAGATGGATTTGTGCCTTAAGGAGTCTAGTTTTGCGGGTCCAATAATAGCACTTTCATTACTTTGGCTCTGGACATGATTCCAGTTTACTTAAATGTCTCTGTTTTTATTATCAACCCAGATCTTTCCTCTTACATATTTCTATTCTCTTTTAGATCTCTATCCCTGAGATCTTTAAATGAATAAGAATAAAGGAAACAAACACAGCTGCATTAAAGTGTAGCAATGAAGATATTATAGCATATTTTGGCAATTATAAAAAATATAGAGAGCCATTGCAGATTACTACCCCTTTCTCTTGTTTTTGTGTTTTTAACCTTCCCTGCCTAGGCCGCGTTATTATATTAAGCTAGATGTTCTCCAGATGGAATTCCAAGGTTGCTCCCAAAAGTTTTTCAAAATATGAGACACCTTTTATAGGAAGTTAGAAAATACAGACAGATGCTAGCATTCACTTGGTAACTGGACCAAATATTAGTAGCTGGTGAAATATTGCTTATTCTAAGGGTAAGTTGGAAGGCCCAGAATTTCTGAGAAACATTAGGCATTACCCTATAAACATTTTAAAAAATTTGCAACCTCCCACATTTGCTTCAGTTTATGTTATTAAAATAGCTGTAATGTAAATAACTGGGGAGGTCTGGAAGTTGCTAGAATAATTTCTGATTTCCATAAACAGTGCCTGTGCTCCCAGTTTCACACTGATGCTCGTGTTCTTAGCAAGCATGACCTTAAGTCCTTCACCGTAGCTCCCTTCACCCCTACATTTCTCTGGGGCTCGTGCTTCCCCATGGCTTCACTCTAAAAATAGTCCTGCAGTCCCAAGGTCAAGATTTCCAATTTCTCCAATGCCCTTTAGCCACACACTAAAAAAATGCGGTATTGAGTGTGTGGAAGAACTTCTTCCTTTTTCGGAACAAGAACCTTCTCGCACACTATTACCCATCCACTACCACTCCACTTGCCCTATGATCCTAGTCCTCATTAGAGAACCACAGACCTCGATCGTAGTTCTTTGTCAGAGCGATGTGGACATCAGCCTCCTTATATCCTGAAATGTGCTTTGGGCTGAAGAACACTGAGATTGGAGCTGGGTTTGGAGTATGGCGGGTTGGATGGGAGGTGCGGGAATCCTCCTATTGCTGCGTTATGTTCAGGTTTTGTAGTTGTTTCAGTCCCGATTTTGTAGTATATTATGGTGCCTTTTAATCCAGCAGATGTATGGGAAGCTTTCATTTTATTCTATATTTTTCCCTTTTAATTTTCTTGGTGTTTTTCTTCCCTCCTCCTGGGTGTAACGTTTTCACGCACAGATGTCTCCTCGCTCTGCCCGGCGACGTTGGTCCATACAAGCAATTAACGACTTCCCGGTACTGTGCGCTGTGCAAATGCTCTCCTTGACTAACCCTGTCTCTGCCCAAAGGCCCAAGAATAAAATGCCACCTGCCTGGCTTTGAGGAACCTGAAATGACCAGCTGGCTGAGTTTCAGGACCAGCGACAGTAAATTTCCATTCTCTGGAGTCATGCGCCAAGGACTGCCTCCTTGTCCCCTGACAGTCTCAGATGGGTGAATACTGGTACCGTTAAGGGTTGTGAATGGACTTTTGAAAATGAAACTCAGTACTGGGTTTCTTGGAAAGAACCCCAACTGTATACCTTTAGCTTACCTGATTTCATTTGGAGTATTTGTATAATTTCATAGAGCTTTCAAAAATCTACCTTCAACATTGGGGAAGCAGAGGAAGATATAAGAGGCTTCCACCATTTTGTCTGTTTTTATCACCTTGGCCTAATTCAAAGAAGGAAGCACCCACCTGCTTCATTGGCATGACACATAAACTAGTTTATCTCCTTTGGAAATTATCTGTAACAAATTTTTTCCCCTTACCATCAGTATTTTGTGACAGAAAAGCCTGTGCTGTGGACATCCTCTCTCCCTTTTCTTCCTTTCTTATTCCTATTGGCCATCTTCCCTCTTCTGTCTTCCTCTCCTGCCCCCTTTACATGACAGCAGTACCACAGTGACCTCAGGCTGTGCAAGGCAGCCTTGAGGCTTTAGCATAAATTTTATCTGGTATAAAAATATTTAGGGGAATAGTTATAGCCTTTTCATGTAAAAACCAGTTGATATCAGGAGCCCTGATGAGCAAGTACCGCTGCTGCCAGTGTGGCCACCTTCCTCAAAACTCCTGTCCCAGCCAGCCTGACTCCTGAATGTCCATGGATTTTTCCAGCAGTCCCTGTTCCTGCTGCTGTTTCAACAAGAACTCATCTAGACTCAGTGCCCACCCTACTGATTATGCATTGTTGATGGGGTTGCTGCAAAGCAGTTGGTGACTTATTCTTGGGCTGTTTCTACATTTAATCCATTTATCGGCATCGATGTTGCCTCCGATTGTAGCAGTAACACTGGTGGTACAGTCGCAAGCTGGCTGTTGGTTGTCATTCAGTGCTATTTGCACCAATGCTTCCCTCCCTCTCCCTCCCCCCTGACTCGTTTCTTCCCTGTCTTCTTTCCCATAATTCCATGAACTCCTTCTTGGTATGTTCAGAGGAGCATCCCAGTGCTCATTATGTGATAATTGTCTGTCTTGCTTTGTCTCTCTTTTCTCAATTCTTGCTTATAATCTGTGGGGAAGGGCATTTTTTCTTGATGGGGCATTGAGAAAACCTAAGAGAAATGCAGAGTCCTTTGCTTACCAGAGATTTTAATAACTGATTTTACTATACAGAAAAGTATTCGTGTTTTAGCCCGTCAGAGTGAGACTGGAGCAATGCAGTAGGTTTAGGGGGTGATTGGGTCATAGTGCCCTCCCCTCACCTGGAAAGATAAGGCACACTCAGACTGGTGTGTCATCGTTCTCTGCCTGTCGTCACCTGACAGTTGCACAGATAAGAGAGACTCCTAAAATTACCACAAGGTATTAAGGGGAAAGGAAGTCTTGGGGAAGCGTGGATGGAATATGAACCCTTTTTATTGCCAAAGCTCTAGAAGAAACACCCTGACAAATTGTCCATGCTCATTAGGGAGCATCAGGGATTTGAGATTCAGCATGGCTTCATTTAGGCAACCTTGCTTCATTTGAATCTGTAGAGTAATTGGCCACTAGATGCGATTACTGAGTGATGCCTGTAGACGGAAGGGGAGATATTTCATATTTTAAAACCGCCAGCCAACAAATTTAAAAAGAAACTGTTTTGTGACTAAAGATGTTTGATAAGGTATTCCTTGCTGGATTAAATGAATGAATACTGCTGTCCCATAATTACTTTTATAGTTTGATTTTTTATGGCAGCTCTCATTAGGTGACCCTGTGTTGGGGAAGCTTCTCCTATTATAGATGGAAAGGCAGCTTATTGAGGTTTCATAAAACATCACCTATACATCAAGCAGATCAAACAGAGAAGCACCTAGAAACTTGGTGTCCCTCAAGAAGTTGACAAGGAAGTCCCAGGAAATACAGTCTGTGCTTCCCATAATCCAGCAAAGGATAGTTGTAGATAGTTGTCCAAGACCAGTATCTTTACATTTTCATTAAGTACTTATTGATGACTCATATTGGTTTGTTTCTACTGATCTCTGTAACCCGAGACTGCAAGAGGGGGCAGAGTCCTAATACACCCCATTGGACTCCGAGTCTTCCGTGTGAATGCACCTAACCCTAGCAGTCCGTAAAGGTGATTAAACAGCGTGAGGTGCAGGCTCTTGAACCTGGCTGATACACAGCACCTGGGTCGGAACATGGCGTGCCCAGTGTGAAACCACCTAGCCGCACAAGCTGCTAGGTTCTGCCCATCTGCAGCACACTGCTCTGGCTTAGCGGGACACAGTTGCAGTGCTTGGCAGAGAAGTGAGTAATTGGAGAGGATGGTGTGTTAGATAGACCTCATTAGAATCAGATGCTATTCTCCTTCTGTGCAGAAACGGATCCATTTAAAAATGGACCAGACTATATGTATTTACAGGTAGCTTAGTCAGGACTTAATTTATTTTCTCTTTTTAATCTAAAATCATGCTCTTAAACACAAGTTAACAAATATGGGCTTAGTGACCTCAGGCCTGTGTTCCAGTCTCAGCTCTCATGAGTGTGGCCTTGAGTAATGGAGGCCACAGCCCCTTTGTGAGAGAGCCGTAGTGAGGCTAATTGTTCGCACAGTAAGCGGTCAGTGGCTAAAGTGGACAGGCAGGCCTTTCGGTCCTAAGTCAGACGTCTGTGCATGTGGACTTGTGTCCAGGACGTCTCTCATTCCCCACATACGGTGCCTGCATAGCCAATTGTAGGCAAGGCTCTGGGGAAATAGCTGCTCCTGATCTTGCTTGTCCATTGCCCACATCCCTCTGTGCAAGTATTTTTGACATTCTGAAATGATCACGCTTAGAAATTATTCAAGTCTGCCAGGAAAACCATTTTTAAATGAGCTGGTCTATTTGCAAATGAACCACTTTCAGCCCGTGGGTCTTAATATTATATTTATTGGGTTTGCTTAAAAAGTCAGGGTATTGTGGTTTTCACTGTGGTCTGAAAGCTATAGACCCCATCCCTCTGAGCCTCTGTTTATTACCCCTGTTTAGTTAAATAGAACCAGTTTATTGCTCAGTTGTTCAAGTGCTTTTCATTTTCTCTTTGTAATAAGGAACTAGAGTGACTGCCTGGTACAGTGTTTTAGAAGCTTGGAAGACCGAATTACATGGATTGTATTCTCTTCCTGGTCGAATCTTTTTAGTGTAGATTCTTCTCTTCTCCCCTCCCCTCCCCTCCTCTCCTTTCCTTTCTTCTCTCCCTCCCTCCCTTCCTTCCTTTCTTCCTTTCTTCCTTCCTCCAATACCCTGAATCTCATGTGAGATGACCAATTATGTGGGACCTGTGGGTTCGTTGTTTCCTGGGATTTTTAAACTCCTAGAAACCTGGATGAAAATCACAGTGAAATAATTTGTGTACTTATATTCTCCCTGTTCTAGTTAACCACATTGTGCTGTTCCTGTCTCTGCCAAATTACCCTGCCCCCTAAAGCCATTATATCATAATACCAGTGCACACATGATGATGTCTTGTGCCAGTTAACACTGCCCGGCTCCAGTCCATTCTGACAGGTTGTTTGCTCTTTAGCACATTCTCCCCTTACTTGCATCCACATCAGAATATTTATGGGTAGAAAGATAGTGTTTTTTGTGAGTATGCACATAATTCAAATTTAGAAAATAATTAGGGCTAGCAGAGAATTAAAGGGCTACCCCACAATAATAGATTAAGCTTCCTCTTATATTGCTGAATAATGTCTTGTATATAGATAAATAGTAAATAGTAACTGAACTGCTTCCTAAGAGCAAATGGATTAAGGTCCAAATTGATAATGAAACATATGTATATATGTTATGACACGCAATTCAAGTATTTCAACCAAACTTCTTCATTTACCTTCCCTGAACTAAGACCAGGTGTCCCAGATTTAGTAGGTTCTATAACATTTACTAATCCTGTAGGAAGTTACTTGCACTGGGCAACTTTGGGGATTAGATGAGACATCAGGGGTCAGAGAGGTCTGAAATATGTAGAGAGGTCTGAAATATTATCGAAGAGTGATTATATAAAAATCACTTGTGGAAAATGAATTTGTGAGTCATCTAGATAATGATCTAACTTTCTGAAGGTTTATACACATTCATAAAAATTATAGATTTTTAAATTGCACTTTTTCAGTTTACAGAGTTTACCCTTCCCTTTCATTGTACCCTTATTAACCTTGTGAGATTGGAACAACAGCTCCTTCTGAGCCACATTATCAGTGAATGAAGAGGGAGTGACCTGAGATTAAATTCACAGCAAATAAGTAATTTGCCCAGGGTCACCCTGAACCAGTACCTGTGGCAAACAGACCCACGAACCTTGGCTTCCTGACTGCAAGTGGGAGGCCCTTTCACCAGCTCCTTTGTACATCCTTTGTTAACAAATGTGTCTCCTTCCTCCTGAGTTGAGTCACTTTGGTGGCCACTTTTTAATTTCTGGCAATAAAATAAAATAGAATACCACTTCCTTAGCTTGTTGTCATTTTAAAGATACCAGACGGTGCTACTCTAATAATTTTCATTTTCTAGGATAGATCTCATTTCCCGCATATGGGCTTCTACATAGCCATTCGTAGGCAAGGCTCTGGGGAAAGAAGATAGTTGCTCATGATCTTCCATGTCCATTACTCACATCCCTTTGCTCAAGTATTTTTGACATTCTAAAGTGATTACTTTTAGAAATAATTCAAGTCTGCTAGGAAAAACAGGAGAATTCTCTTTGAGCTGCTAAGTTTTTCTGTTTGCCTACCATAGATTAAAATTTGCAGAGCCCACACTACGTTTGTATTAAATTCTCAACAAATCCTATTAAAACTCTTCAGTTTTTTTCAGGAAAAAAACCCCACCTTTGATTAGTTTCAAGCAAGAACTTTGAACGTAGCCTTAAAAGTTGTTCTTCTCCCACATTTTTGTGGTCTTTACTAACTTATTTACCTGCTGTTCTTTTTTGTCTTTTTTAAAATCCTGGCTTCAAGATGTCTGTTTTTGAGCACCTGCAGAATGTACAGAGCTCTGCAGTAGGTGCTTGTTTTCCTGTTAGGCTTTTGGACCAAGAGCTCAATGCCCTTTGTTATCCTTTTGTTTCCTACAGATGCTGATTCATATAATTGTGGGCATGATGTAATGCAAAGTCTCTGCAAATTACCAGTGACCCAACTGTGATGTGCTCTGCAACTGTAGGTTTCCATTCAGCAAAGTCCCCATTAGTTATATTTTGTCATCTCCCCCAGAAATCAAGGAGATGGAAAAGCAAGCGCGAGGGATTGGACTCAGGCAATCGACCAATCAAGGCTGCTGGGAAAGTTATCATCCAGGATATCGCGTGCCTTCTTCCTGTTCACAAGGCATTGGGGGAAATGTACATGTAAGTTCAAAATTTCAAGTATGCAGTGGCTATCATTTAGTCATAATTATCAAAGTTTTTTTTTGTTTTTTTTTTTTTTAAGTATTGGAACCCTTTCTTCAAATGCAGTTTTAGGAGAAACCCACTGTGTTAGCTTTCTATTGCTGCATAACAAGTTATCACAAACTTAGTGGCATAAAACAGCGTGCATTTATTATCTCACAATTCCCATGGGGCAGGAGTTTGGGCCTGGCCTAGCTGGGTCCTTGCTCAGGTCTCACCAGGCTGAAATTATGGAATGGAGCAGGCGATATGCTTATCTAATGCTCAGGATCCTCTTCCAGCTCATTCAGGTTGTCAGCAGAATTCAGGTTCCTGCAGTCATTGAATTATGTGAATTTCATCTTTGAGACCAGCAGGAGTGTCTCACTGTCACTCTACCTTCTTTTTAAGGTGTTACCTGATTAGGTCAGGCTCACTCAGGATAATCTCCCTTTTGACAAATTCAAAGACTGATTAATAATAACCTAATCATGAGAGCGATATCCCAGCAGTAATCACTGGCCTCACCCACGTTTAAAGGGAGTAATTTATAAAAGATACTTAAAGCAGGGGGCAGAAATCTTGGGAATAGTCTGAGTCCTGTTTCCCAAGTCCAATCAGTAAAACAGATACAACAGAACCACTTTGGCTGAAGAGCGTTGAGAGGTGAGTACTAAGCATACGAAGGCCAGCCTGTGGTTTCCTTTTTCCCGACCTTGAACACCTAACAGAAAGTATACCATTTTTATTGTGCAGTGTATACATAGCATACTACTGTTTGTGTTAGAAACTACACTGTTTTATGTATTTCAACCCATTTTTATTCAACACCCAAGCCTGGGGAACTTCACAGAAAAGCAAGTTGGCAAATTGGTTTTTGAGTCTGGTCTCTTCTCCTGGCTTCAGAGAGGTGAGCAATTTTACCATCCCCAGGCCTGAACCCACAGCACAATATCAGCTGGTAGTTAAGCATTTTCTTCATGTTACATATAAAAGAATCTTTAGACCAGTACAAATAAAACATTTTGAGTGACAATAAAAGAAGCAGTTTTTCATCTTTTGGTTAAACCAGGAATAATTGATTTAGGAAGTTAGACTGGAAAGAATTATTATTTTTTTTAGAAAAATGTTTTAATACTTTTTAATTCTTTTAAAATTTCAGATTAAATGTAAATGATATTCAAGAAACATGTCAGAAGAATGCTACTTCTGCCTTGCTTGTTG
Organism: Mormoops blainvillei; assembly: GCA_004026545.1. Classification (NCBI taxonomy): domain Eukaryota; kingdom Metazoa; phylum Chordata; class Mammalia; order Chiroptera; family Mormoopidae; genus Mormoops; species Mormoops blainvillei. The sequence continues at coordinate 56,430 of PVJD01003022.1, read as the reverse complement.
GAAGGAAGGATCTTGTCCAGGTATTGTCCATTCCTTTTGCAGGAGATCTGGATTTTCCTTGTTGAACAGGTTGTTTTCACTTTATAGTTATGGTTGAGTGACATTTCAAGATGTGTCTTCTATTTTCAGTTTCTCTCCCATTTTCTTTGGCAAACTACAGGGCTAAAGGAGCTTTCTAAGTCTCTTGGGTGCTTTTCTTATTAGTGCTTAGTTGAGAGGATCCTGAAGTATTGACTAAGTATTTTTTATTGCCCCTCTTATTTTCAGTACCATGGTGATTGTTACATACCTAAATTTGGGTATTTGTGTCTTTACCCTTTGTACTCTTAGTTCTTTTTTTTTTCCTTTGAAAACTGTTTCATTTCATAACAACTTTACAAAAACATTCCTTTAGAATAGACATGTTCAGTTTTAAAATATGATATGATCTTACAAAAATTTAAATCTTCATTTTTGCAGGAACACCTCAGTGTATTAAAGCTAGCTGCTCCTATATTGTTTTTTTAACAGCTTTATTGAGATATAGTCCATATACCATACAATTCACCCATTTTAAAATGTACCATCCATGGCTTTTAGTATATTCACGGAGTTTTGCAACCATTACCACAAATACTTTTGGAACATTTTCATTACTTTAAAAAGACACCCCGTACCCCTTAACTCTCAGTTTCTTCTTCCCCGACCCTGCCCTAGGTGACCACTCTCTGTCTCCATCGCACCTTCAGTCTTTAATGTGAGGATTAGATTGAGCATTGGAAACTGCTAGCTGTCACCCTATTCACTCAGTTTTTCCCCTCATAACCCTCCAAATGACTCGAGCTAAGGCCTTCCCTTGATTTCTATTTGTAAAACATCCCTAGGATTTCCATTTGTCTCTTAATAAATACTGTCAGGTTTTGGCCCAAATCCTATTATGTGAAATTTAAAGTCATAAGTATAATCTATTTCTATAAGGACCCAGCCACGTAAAGTTCTGCAAACACTAAGAAACAAAGTAGTAGAAATATTGTGGAATGTATAAGAAGATGCACAGGTCCAGCTCAGCACCCTAATGGTCTGCCGCTGAGCAAATTATTTCAGACTCTCTCAGCCTCCATGTAATATTTGTGAAATGGGAACCATAAGAATGGTTACCTCATGGGGTTAGTGAGAAGATGGGTCTGCCTTAGCATTTCGGGAAATTGCATTTCCCGAATGTTCGTGTTACGAAAAATATTCTCTGAGGAGAAATTACTTCCTAAAGTGCTTTGCTTTGTTTTTTTAAGCTTTTATTAAGTTGATTTGGAGGGTCAGGCTAGTTCAAGGTAAAGTGGGAAGACCTTTCCCTTGAATTTAGACAGACCTGAGTTTAAACCTGGGCTCTGTTACTCTTATGTGGTTCTAGGCAGCCCGTTCATCCTTCTGAACCCCAATTTCCTCGACTACAAAATAGGAACAATACTTCTAAGGTCCTGATAGATGGTAACTACCCAATATATGGTACAATTACTTCTACTCTTCTTGCAATTATCATCATCATATGTGGTATGGCACTGTTTCATGGGACAGAAATGACATCAGTGCAAATGGTTGAAAAAAACTTTTGTATTCTTCATGCATATGTTGAAGATGATGTACCTACTATTTTGCAAGGAGTTGCAGAAATAAGCCTAAGTGTCAACTATTTCTGTTGAAGCTACTAGGAAATGTGTATTGTAAGTAAAGAAATAACACACCTAAGTTGTCAGCCCAGGTAGTAAATATCCAATCCTGTCACTTTCAGCAGCCATGCAGTTGGGTCATTAATTACAGAAATGAATATAACCTCATTTGAACCAATACTTGTGTGCATTAACAATATTAATGCCACATAATTTAACTAACTTTTTTACACATCTGACATTTCTCTGCCTGTTTTTCAGTGTTTTTATTTGCTCATTCTTTTTTCTTAGATTTTAAACTCCTTGATTTAAAACCTGTACTTCCCCTTCTCAGGTTTCTCACAGTCTAATATAACGTTTTCCAGTTAGTAGGCATACAATGGTGTGTTGCTGCTAAGAAAGATTTCCCAAAAGTATATTCCATTTTTAAAGGTACGGAGAGGAGTCGGCTTTGGTGGTACAATGTATTTAGTGTGTGCTAAATCTCAGGTTTAATAGACACTTAAAGGACATTAGTTTCTGCTTCATGACACCAAGCCCCATGAGATTTCAGGTTTGGAGGAAGATATTCCTTAGATTTGGTGTCAACAAAAAGAAAGCCAAGTCTATTTTACCTTGGCCTATTTTTCTGTAGTTTCAGAGAGTATACTGAAACTTTTGTTAAGGAAAGCAGCAGTTTTTCATTATTTGCTAAAGAAGGACAGATCCTTAATGTGATACAGAATGCTTTTTTCCTCCCTGCCAGTTCACTAATGAAGCAACAGCAAAAGTCACATCAGTTAGTGCTTAAATAGACAACCTGTTGAAGTCGTTGCACGGTGTCACTTCTCTGAAGTTTGCTTAATCCAAGTTTATTAGGCTAGTGTTTCTCAAATGTTATAGTTCCCTGATAATCTTGTTAAAATGCCATTTCCGATTTGGTAGGTCTGGAGTGGGGCCCGAAACCCTGCCTTTTAGTAGGCTCCCAGCTTTGCAGTTCTCAGAGTAGCAAGGGGGGCATGTATGTGGAGGAGAGGCGGGGTTCTCTCACGCTTCCTGTTCCTGTCCTCACCAGCCTGAGTCCAGGCGTTTCTCTTTGATTTGTCCAGGTTTGGTCGCTGGCTACAGTAGCTACAGATCTTTGCCTTGGTCCGAAGTCTGATCCAGATTTGGAAACACCCTGGGCTCGACATCCATTTGGGCGACAACTGCTGGAGTCACTGTAGGTTTTGAGAGCTGAAAGTGAGGAAAATGAGTGATGTGAATTTTAGGTGTCAACACTTCAAGGTTATTGTCTAAGAGGAAAGTGCAGAGGCATGAGCTGTGGAAGTGAGAGCTTTCCTTTTCGTGCTACAATAATTTCAGTGCCAACTAACTTTTTATTGCAGTAGGAACTATACAATATTTATCATCTGTAACAAGGATTTCAGACTCATGTACCCTCTTTTATGCTTTAGCCCATAAGTCACATCAGTCTGAACTCAGGAGTTTGAGCTCTTGAGATGGTAAATTTCTTGGATGCTGTAGAGTTTCACCTCTGAGAGAAGATTAGAGAATTGCGTGTTGGCGTTTATGTTTTCCAAGGGCCACGATGCTTTCACTCTATTAGACAGTTTATGAAAACATTAAATTTGTATTTGATATATTGCACTGAATTGTGGCACACTGGAAATATAATGTGCAAAATGATTTACAGCCAGTTAAGCCGCTTGAATCTCCCTTACAGTGAGGCCTAGGTCATGACAGAAAAGCAGAAAAGCTCTGCTTTTTTTCGGGGGAAGGTTTCTTTTACATACTGGTTGAGGCCAGACCTGAGACATCATGTACTCAACTTCAGTTTCCTCCAGGTAACTCAGGGATGATAAGGCTTGTTCTGCACACTTCATGTGAGGCTCACATAAGATAGTGAGTATGAAACACCTTAAGAAATAATCAGACATTGCTTGATGGGAAAGTATCGATATTATTCCATCATAAAGGCCAAATCCTTTGGGTCCCTACCTCACATGCTAGCACAGTGGTCCTAAAAGGGGCAAAGGGGATATGAGTACCTAAGACATAAACCTCTTCCTTGCTGTTCTTATTTAATAGCTCATATTCCCAATTCCACCTCCTCAGTCCGTTGCCTGCTAACCATACCAGGTAGTACAGAGTTCTCTGAGCACCATCACGTAACTTTAGGTTATATGAAGTTCAGAGGAACCTCTAGAAAGCATGGTGATTCTGCCTTGGAGTTGGGAGAGAGCATGTATGGCCTCACTCAGGTGTTAATTTAGTCTACTTGGTTCTCGGAGAAGCTATGTTCAAGTCTGAGCCCATGCCAACCAGAAGCTTTCAGATTAGTTTTCTAGGTCCTTTGTAATACTTTGATGTATTCTATTCCGAAGCAAATGTAGCCAAACTCAAAGCAGATCAAACCTCCAGACCTGTAGAAAGCCCTGGTACCTGACAGAGGGTTTTGAGGAAGAATTAAGCATCTTCTCTGTTCCTAAGGCAACAACCTGCCATGATTGTGATAATACCCTTCCTCCATCTCTTCTCTTGACTTGTTTTCTCTCCTCTCACCTTTTTTTCCAGGTTGGCTCATTACTGCCAACTCCGGGATGTCCAGACATTGGCTATGCTCTGCAGTGTGTTTGAAGCCCAGTCTCGGCCTCAGGGAATACCAAACCCTTTGGGTCCTTTTCCCAGCCGTTCATCTAATCTTGTGGTGTCCCATAGTCGATATGTAAGCTTGCGGTTTTCTGGTTTGTGTCTGACTTTCTCTAAAGGTAAACTTCCACGGGGAATGGTATTCTGATGCTGCTCCTATTTATTCCGCAGCCCAGCTTTACCTCCTCTGGTTCCTGCTCAAGCATGTCAGACCCAGGGCTCAACACTGGTGGATGGAACATAGGTTGGTATGGAACTGACTTAGCCCATGCTGGGTGTTTAGTTCTCGAAAAGCTGCATGTGAATTGTTAATAATACGTAATCTTTAGTTGATGAATAGTCTCCATTTTTTTTTCTTTGTCATTTTTCTTTAAATTTAGCAGGATGGCTGTACTATAGTCAAAGCCTAGACATCCATGTTTGAACAGGCCAGTTTCTGGATGGTCTTTCTGCCTTTCTTGTTGCTTTACATCCATAACTTTGAGGAACTGACAGACTTCCCAGTGTTCACCCCAAAATCCTAACCCTATCCTTCCTCCGTCACTTGTGCTCCTGCCACGGTCATTTGCCACATCATATTATGTACCTCTTTCAACATCGAGAAATAAAGGGTCTGGTGCCAGCTGACTGTAAAGATCTATTTAATGAGTATTTGTGTTTTCTGGATTTTTAAAATTTCTTTTGAAAGATGATCTTCATTTTCCTGATTGTAAAAATAATACAACCACAGTGAAGACAAAACACAGCAGAAAGTATTAGAGAAGAAAATAGTAATTATTCGTTGCTCCATCTAGAAATATCATCTGTTAATATTCCAGAATATTTTCTTTCAGTCTTTGTGTATGTGAGGTGGAGGAGGGCTCATTCTGTATATATGATTTTGTGTTCTGCTTTTAATTTTATCACGAGCATTTTTTCATGTCACTTAAAAAGTCTTTATAAATAATGATTGCCTAATATGCTACTATATAACTATACCATAATTTGCTTAATCCTGAGAAACAAAAACAAAGTTGGAGGAATCATACTACCTAATATCAAACTATACTGTAAGGTTACAGTAATCAAAACAGCATGGTATTGGCATAAAAACAGACACATAACTCATTGAAACAGAATAGAGAGCCCAGAAATAAACCCACACCTTTATAGTCAATTAATATTTGACAGAAGAAGCAAGCACATACAATGGGCTAAAGATAGTTTATTCAATAAATGGTATTGGGAAAATTGGACAGATATATGCAGAAAAATGAAACTAGACCACCTTCTTACACCACACACAAGAATGAATTCAAAATGGATCAAAGACTTAAATGTTAGACCTGGAACCATAAAAATCGTAGAAGAAAACTTAGGCAGCAAAATCTCAGACATTGCTTGTAGCAATATTTTATTGGATATATCTCCCCAGGCAAGGAAAACAAAATAAATAAACAAATAAATGAGAGCACATCAAACTAAAAAGTTTTGCACAGCAAAGGAAATCATCAACAAAAAAAGACAACCCACAGAATGGGAGAACATATTTGCTGATACATCTGATAAGGGGTTAATATCCAAAATTTATAAAGAACTTACAAAACTCAACACCAAAAAAACAAACAACCCAATTAAAAAGTGGGCAAAGGACTTGAATAGACACTTTTCCAAGGAGGACATACAGATGGCCAAAAGACACATGAAAAGATGCTCAAAGTCACTAATCATCAGAGAAATGCAAATTAAAACCATAATGAGATATCATATACCTGTCAGAATGGCTATCATTAATAAATCAACAAACAAGTGCTGGAGAGGGTGTGAAGAAAGGGGAACCATTGTGCAGGCTGGTGCAGCCACTGTGGAAAAAGCAGTATGGAGACACATGAGAAAAATTAAGCATCTGTGTTTCAACCCAACTATCCCACTTCTGGGAATATATCTGAAGAAACCCAAAACACTGATTTGAAAGAACGTGTGTACTCTTATGTTCATAGCAGCATTATTCACAATCACCAAGATATGAAAGCAGGCTAAGTGCCCATCAGTAAATGAGTGGGTAAAGCAACTGTGGGACATTTATACAACAGAATACCACTTGGCCAAAAAAAAAGAAGAAAATTTTACTCCTTGGTGCAGTATGGATGGACCTGGACAACATTATGCTAAGTGTAATAAGCCAGTCAGGGAAAAACAAATACCATATGATTTCACTCATATGTGGAGTCTAATGAACAAACTGAACTAACAAGGCAAATGGGGACAGACTCATACGTGGAGAGCAGGATGAGAGCTGGGTTGGGGAGGAGGTTGGGGGTGGAGGGATTGAGCAAAAATGGAAAAGGACTCATGGACATGGACAACAGTGTGGTGACTGCTGGGAGCAGGGGGGTGTAAGAGGACTAAAAGGTAATATAAAAAAATACAATAAAAATTAAATTTAAAAAAGTCTTTATAAATAATGACGGCCTAACATGCTACTATATCACTGTACCATAATTTGCTTAATTATTATGTGTGTACTAAATTATTAAGTTACCTTAATAATAAATACCTATACAAAAACGTTAGGCTGGGAAAGAGTTCTGTTTAGTTATGTTTCTCGGGACCTTCAACTTAGCTTATTTTTCTTCTGGGGAGTAAATTGGACACGCACTGCTTTATGAGAGTTTGTAGATATTTTTCATGCCTTCTCTGATTTTCATTTTCCCTTCCTGTTTGATTTTCTTTAGCCGGGAGAGAGATAGAACATATATCTTCACCTTGGGGAGAGTCTTCACCAGAAGAAATCCGCTTTGGGAGTCTGACCTACAATGATCCTCGTGAGCGAGAACGTGACCAGCATGATAAAAATAAAAGGTAATGACCTTCCCAGGTGAGGGCTGTCATTTCATAGTGCTTAGGCTCTCCCAAATCAGGATCTTGCATTTAAAAAGATATATAAACTGCCATTTGGTATTAAGCTTGTTTTTTCATGAAGGAACTGACAGGAAATCTTTTGAATTTTATCCAGGCTCCTGGACCCTGCTAATACCCAGCAATTTGATGACTTTAAGAAATGCTATGGAGAAATCCTCTATCGCTGGGGTCTGAGGGAGAAGCGAGCTGAAGTGCTGAAGTTTGTTTCCTGTCCCCCTGACCCTCACAAAGGCATTGGTGAGTGTGCAATTTTTTCTTCTCCTGTCATTATCTGAAATCTTCTGTTATTTAACTTGTCCATAACATAAGACTTGGAATGAAGCTTTAGTTTCTTGTTTATAAGCAGAAATTTCTGAGTATTTTGAGTCTATTTTAAGCTTCTGAAAATCCTTACATTCCTTGACAAGAATAAATTTTAATTGTTAATAGAAGTAATTTTATATACAATACTCAGATATTGATCGGAAGTTGGAATATTTATTCATTTATTCAGCTACTATCTATCAGACTCCTCTTAGGCACAGTGCTAACGCATTTTTTTCTTCTCATGGAACTCACAAGCTAGTGAGGGAGAAAAATTAAATAATTAAAAATTGTGATCAGTATTTAACAACAAACATAAAGGATGTTGGGTCAGAGAAAACTGAGGGAGGGCAAATTTTAGAAGACATGTTGAGGTATATTGTGAAGGCGTCTCTGAGGAGCTGAAGAGCACCCTCTGAAGAGCGGCAGGAAGAGCATCCACGCAGAGGGGGCAGGCCTGTGGGAGACACGCCTCGTTACTTTGAACGAGTGACGGAAGCCTAGTGGGGCTAGGACACAGTGATTGAGAAGAGTGGCATAAAATTAAAATGATAGGATAATTAAATTATAGTTATAATCTGTATTGTACTTATATATAAAAAGATTAGTAAAATAGTTAGGAACTTCTAAGTAAAGAATTTGGATTGTATTCTAAGTCCAATGGTAAGCTTCGAAGGGCATTAAGAAGTTACTTGCTCTGGTTTTCCATTTTAAGAAGATCACTTTGGCTGTTACATAAAGAAAGGATGGGAGGAGCAAAGGCAGAGGTAGGAAGACCGTTTGAAGACTGTTCGAGTTGTCAGAGAGAGACCAATGGACCAGTCTAGGGTGATATCAATGGAATGGGGAGAGATGGATGGATTAAAAATGTGTGTTAGAGGTAGACTCATTATGACTTACAGACAAATTGAATGTGGGATTGACAAACAGAGACAAAGCTTGGGTGACTTCTAGGTGTTCAGCTTAAGCAACTGGGTAGATGGTGGTGCCATATTCTAAGAGAAAAAACTGGAAGAAAGTTGAGAGCTCAGTGTGGGACAGTCAGAGATGACATGTGAGATGTCAGACTGTAGCAACCATGTAGGCAGTCAGATGTGAGTTTGGAATTCAAAGGAGTGGTTGGGGACTAGAATTAGGAATTTGGGAATCTTTAGCACATAAATAGTATGTAAGCTGTGAGAATGGGTGCATTTACCTGGGAGCTGGTGGTGGGGAGGAAGAGTGGGAGGGCAAATAAGAGAGCCCACCAACTCTGGGCCTTGAGAAGAAACTGGCACATGAGCTTGAGTCTTGGAAAAAGAACCAGAAATAGGGACTGAGAAGGAGTCACTACCCTGACCAATGTGGCTCAGTTGATTGGGCGTCATCCCACAAAGCAAAAGGTCACCTGTTCAATTCTCAGAACACATACCTGGGTTGTGGGTTTGGACCGCGGTCAGGGTGTGTTCGAGAAGCAACTGATTGATGTTTCTCTTTTAGATCAATGTTTCCCTCCTTCTCTTTCTCCCTCACTTCTCCTCTCTCTAAAATAAGTACATAAAAAATCTTTAAAAAAAAGGATGAGTCACCGATGATCAAGTCTGTGATATGAAAGAAGTTAAGAGAAAAGATGTTTCGTAAAACATGAAATGAAAAACTGCTAGAGAGTGGACTGAACACACATTGATTTCTCTCTCCTTTAAGCGTCTATGTAGAGCTTTTCTGAAAAGGCATAATCATGCAAGGAGATGTAATGTTGGCAATAAAACTTGGGACCTGGGATGTAGATAAGTTAGTGGTAGCTGATTTTATAGGGTCTAAGAAAGCTGAACCCCAAACTGGCAGGCAGAAAAACAGTAAGATACATGGCAGAACCTCCAGATGGTTCAGGAATTAGTGGTACCTGGTACCTCTGGGAGTGGCCTGAAGGTGAGATTAAAAACTGCAGTGTTTTTTGATGGCCTTTGTAGGGTCCCAGATCCCTGCTGCTAGTTGGCAGAGTAGATCCCTACCTTCCCTCTATATCAGCAGAAAACTGGAAGTTCATTTGCCAGAGAAGGTAAACACATTTCCCAGTCGAAAGGGCCTACCAAACACCTAGCATAATGAATGAAAAAAGACCAGGATAAAGAGAAGACCCCAGAGCTTCCAGGGAGAGAATACAGGTTACGTACAAGGGACACTTCTCAGAAGCAGTGAACCGGACACTGGAAACTAGTTGACAACACAGCAGTACCTTCAGAATTCTCAAGAAAATGATTTCTAACCTAGAATTTTGTACCCAAATTATCAATCAAGTGTGAAAGTGAATGTTCAGCCTATTTAAGGAGAAGGAATAGATTCAATCCAGGAAATCAGGGAGTCAGAGTGACGGCGAAGGGAGATCTACATGGCAGACCTGGAGGTAGACCAGTCCAGGTTGGAGTTTCCAGAGCGTTGTCTTCAAGAAGAGAAAATTGGAAAACATAGCTAGTGTATTTCAGTGTTCAGTGTCTTTATAGAAGATTGAGATATTTAAGGGAGATTTAGAGATGAATTATTGATAAGTACATAGCAAACTAAGCAGATGAACCAAACAAGACAGTTACCAACTCCAGGAAAAATAAAATGTGCAAGAAAGGAGAAGTTGTCATGGTACATGGCTTGAATAATGTTTACCTAGGTGAATAATGTAAAAACAGAATAGTGATATAACCAAATGGTAATAGAACTGTCTGGGGAAGATGAGGGACAGGTGGCATATGTGTGTGGTTGGGGAGACTGGGGAGTCAAAGAATGTCTACTGCAGAAAGTCAATAGATAATGCTTAAATATGAACATTCAGAGATAACTTTACAAACATGTTGTTTAGAGATAGGGAGGTAGAAACAAAGGAAACAGTTAAATGGAGTAAAACGGTTTTCCTTGGGAGTGGTGGTGGTGGAAGGGAATGCAGGTTTTGGTAATATGATAAAAGATACAGAATATTTGACTCTTTAAGTTTTGTGTGTGTAGCTAATAGGCATAGCTATTTTTAAACCGAAATTACCAAATCAGTCTAATTTGGCTCACAATTTACCTTAATTAGGACTACTCTAAAATTTTCTCCAAAGTTACTGTGTAATTTAAAGTATTGGTAATTTTTTATGACGACCAGTTGTCTTGAAGCAGAGGAACTGGCTGTTAATGAAGACAAGAGGAACAAACCAAGGGAGATGTGAAGGTTTGGTGGCAGAGGGATGAAGGGGCTCCTCTTAGAAGGCGTTTGTTTTCTCAGGGAAGTGAGAGCAGAGGCCATCAGGTGACCGACGGGGGCAAAGGTGTGAGGGAGGCATTTTTGGAATGTGGCCAGGTATGAAGTGGCCATCTAGGGAGCGGAAGAGAAACAGAGTCAGACTCCTGCACAACGCTGTGAGACGCACATCGCGATGACAGGCTTCTCTCAGGACCACCCGGGGGCAGACATGGAGTGGGCAGGGGATAGGGGTCAGCCAGGGTGTATTGTGGAGGGAGAGAAGGGCAAAGGCATTGAGGGTATTTGCCAAAAAGTGATTATAAAGTTGGACCATGTAATTTGGGCTGGCCTAGGGGGAAATTGCTGCCACAAGGGGGCTGATGGGACAAAAGTGAAAGCAAAGATGGTAGACTATAGATGAGAGGGCAGTGACCTGAGAGGTCCGGCGTGCAGAGGGTTAGTGGCGTGAATTTTAAAGACACCAAGGATCATGCTGAAAGTTAAGGTGGAGAGAAGATTGATAACCAAGAGTAGAAGTTTTCAGTGTTTGGAAGTGACATCAGTAGGTGACAGCTGAGAAAAAGAGGAAAGGCTGGTGAAGCCAAGTGGCATTAGCCTCAAGAAGAAAAGTGACCAGATGGAGGTAGTAATGGGACACAGTGCCCCCCGCCCCCTCGCCCCTGCTCCTCCTGAGAAGAGTTTATAGGGCACAGGCGAAGGTTTGCACCGGAGGCGGCAGTGGAAGCCCAGGGAGCGGGGGGAAGGGCCGCCAGAGCAGCAGGGGCTGAGCAGGGGGCGATGGGCAGCGCACATGGGCCGCCTGGCAGGCTGGGATGGGCGGGGGTGGGAGTAGCCCCCAGGGCCTCTTCCAGGAGGCTGGGGAACAGTCATAGCAGGCTGGTCCTGACATCTTCCCCAACGGTGGGGGGCACTGTGGTGTCCTGGCCTGCTGCTTGGTCATCGGCAGGCAGGTAAGAAAGAGACTGGAAGGGCACTTAACTCTCATCTGAGTGTTTATGAGTCGTCAGTTCTTTCAACACACATTTGTTCGTCACCTTCTATGTGTCAGGCCCCTCCAGCTGTTGAGGGTGGGAAGAGGAATGAGACGCTCCAGGCACTGGGGGTTTGACCAGGATCTGTGAGAGCCAGGCACCTGCTGCGCCCGCTGCCCGCACCCTGCCATGCAGTGACAACAGCTCCTCTTTATAACACTTAATGAGACTGTAAAAGAAGGTGTTCTGCTGGTTAAAAAAAGAAAATTGAAAACTATTGGCCTAATAGGATACTACAGAGTCCTAAGATGTGTTCGTCTTCCGTAGCTCACAATGCCCAGTTTGCTTTTGCAGAACTAAACTCATGATGTCTCTTGTTTTGGCCATCACCAACCGTTTCCAGAGTTTGGCGTGTACTGCAGTCACTGCCGGAGCGAGGTTCGTGGCACGCAGTGCACCATCTGCAAAGGCTTCACGTTCCAGTGCGCCATCTGCCATGTGGCAGTTCGAGGATCGTCCAATTTCTGCCTGACCTGCGGGCATGGGGGACATACCAGCCACATGATGGAGTGGTTTCGGACCCAGGAGGTGTGTCCCACCGGGTGTGGGTGTCACTGCCTGCTCGAAAGCACTTTCTGAACTTACAGACCATGGGAATTGTCGGAAATCCCAGAGGACCCCACAAGTGCCGGGTGACAAGCTCTTTGTCAGGAGAGAGGCTGCAGAACCCATTCCTAACTAGACTGGGGTATGTTCCCCTCGCCAGCTGCAGGAGCCATGGCTCTCTCTTCAGTTTGGTTGTTGGTGGCATGGATGTCGCTGGAGGTGGATGAGGGCAGGTGTGCAGAGCTGTGTAGCCAAGTAGAAGTTTTCTTGAAGAAAAGCACCTGCCTCCAGAGCCATGTTAACTTTAAAGGTGTTAACCTTAAACCACCAAACAACATCCTTTCTGATGTCATTACAGAGACCAAGGTCAGATGCAGAGGACAGTCACCTGAACCAAAGGACTGTGAACATTAATTTAGTTGACAAGTGGGCCTGTGATATAAGTTGGAACATTTCATGAACTGATGGGTAGTGGTCTTTTAAAATATGATACTTAAATTGTAAATATATGGTGTACTTAAGGATTCTTAAGATGTATTTTTTGTTATTTCTCTTCTAGTTGCTCTCCCTTGGTTAATAAAATTCTGTTAATTTTTTTAAAAAAAGAGGAAGTGGAACAATGATTTCATGAGTCTTTTTCTTTTTTTACCCCACTTCTAACTGAAGTTAACTCTTGGACAGGAACACAGTCAGTGCTCAGATTTTCAAAGGAAATGCTGACTTACTGTTGTCACTTGGCAGAAGAAAATAGAATTTGACATTTAACGTTCTTCTCAACCCCAAGAGTCTTTTAATGATTTCTTTCAGCAAAAGGAAAATAAGGTGGCATCGCAGCGTTGATGTAGCGGTCGCCGTTGCGGCTGTGCAGGTCGGCTGAGCTCTGGTGAGTTCCTTTGCTCTTCATTTGGGCCCCTTCACACGCTTTGCCCCGCGTTGATCTGTGTTCTCACTGCTCATGACTCAGATAACCACCGCTGCTTCGGGGTCATTTTCAACACTTTGCATTTTGTATGTGCCAGGAAAAAAATCTTTTTGATATTGCTACTGAAATTTATATTTGTTTCTTAGAATCTTACCATTTCAAATTGATTAAGAAATACAGCTACATGTCTCACTATCTGTTGTTCATCATTGTGTTTTAAACTACAGGTCAGGACTCATGAATGGATTGTTAAATCAATTTAGTGGATAAAAACTAGCATTAAAAAAATGAAATAAAGTAGGAGAAAAATGATCAGAATTACCATACATAGTTAGGGTAAATATTGTTTTGTGTAACTTGTTTATGAGTGTATATGCAAACACTTGCACATATGTATAGTGAATCACAGTGTAAATTCATTTCTTACTGAGGCTTATGGTCAAAATATTTTCAAAACATTGTTTCGGATGAGGTTTATACTTTGTCCCTTGTGTTACTGGGTGCAAAACAATGTCACATAAGAAAAGCCTAGGCCCTGTGCAGTGAGAGCAGAGATTCAACCCTGGGCTCTGATCTGAGGGCGGATGCCAGTGTCTGCATAGAGTGAGCTGAATGTTGAGCTACAGCAGGCACACGGGGGGCTGATAAAGGAGGCAGCCCAGGAAACCTGAATTTGTTCACTCTATGCCTTCCACTTGTTTGTGTTGACACTGCTGTCATGGCAATCACAGAATAGATTGACTAATTTCACGGACATAAAGGGTCTGTTGTGGTCCTCTATGAAATCACACTATTTGCAAAGAACAATCTTTCCCTGATCTCCACTCTTCAAGCTAATATAAAAATATGTCCCCATCTGTCCCCATCAAGAATTAGATGTGTTTATTGTCTTAGTTTATTATTACAGGAACCTTGTCTTCTAAACTGAAAAAACCTTAATAATGAGTATTAAGAACTTAAAAGCTTAAAACATTGTATAATGTCTTATTTTTTATTTATTTTTAAATAATATTTTATTTATTTTATTTTTTGACAGAGGGGAATGGAGGGAGAAAGAGAGGGAGGGAAGCATCAATGTGTGGTTGCCTCTCACACGCCCCCCTGCTGGGGACCTGGCCCACAACCCAGGCATACGCCCTGACGGGCATCGAACCAGCGACCCTTTGGTTCACAGGCCGACGCTCAATCCACTGAGCTACACCAGCCAGGGCTATATAATGTCTTCTTTTTTAAATTAAATTTATTAGGATGATATTGGTTATTAAGATCATATAGGTTTCAAGTATAGATTTCTGTGATACTAGCTCTGTATATTGCCTGTGTCCACCACCTAAAGTCACACCACCTGTCTTTTTTCAATATATATATTCCTTTTGAATTGCTGAGTTACCAGAACAAAAGTCTTAATATTTAAAAAATATTCACTATTGGAAACATGTTGGTCTGGGTATTGGCCATGGTTGATATTCTCTATGCCTCAGAATAGATTATTACAAGCACCTAAGTCCTTTTTTGTTTGTTTGTTTGTTTAAAAAAAGAAAAAACAAGCTATGTTCCAAAGCACCCTTGAACTTGGCAACAAAAACAGGACTAGCAGCCTTATTTGTGCACCAGAAACAAAAAGTTGCTTAGATGGCCTGCTGAAAGAATTGGGGGGAGGGCCGAGCCTTTTGGGTAACCACCAGCTTGATTTTGTTTTCCTATCCTCACATCCCCATGAAACACAAGTAATATAATGCTTTCCTTAGTAATGCTACGTAGATAGAATCAAAGTTTCTTTAACTTTTTTGGATATATTTCACCTAGTATAAAAACGTAGTCAGCCTGAGGTGCCAAGTTCGTATACATACTGGGAGCTCCTTTCCTTAGTCTTCACTGATTCCTGGGTGGCTGGCGGAATGTAGTAGAAAGCTGGTTCCTTTTCAGTGGCTTAATGCAGCAGGAATTCGAGGGAAAGACAGGAGTCATTCACTTTGTCAGAAGACCGACGCGGAAGAGTAGGGGAGCTCATTGGTGGTCTCTAGGCAACAGAACAATTTCTTAGAAGATTGATTTTGCTAGCAGTGGAAAAACAGTTAAGAAAACAGGGTTATAAATAACACCCTCTATGACTTACCGTTTCATACCTTCCTCAGAGTTGGAGCTGGTAATAAGGTCTCATACACACATTCAAAGGACAGATCCCAGGGGAGAAAACACACCTTAGTTTCCTCATCTCCTTCAAGCTTACTGTCCTTGTCAGAATGAGAACTAAATCTATTCTATTGACACTCCATAATACTGGCACATTTATTTCACCACAATATCACTGATTTGATATTTTTCCTTAAATTTAAGAAGGTCTGATTTAATTCATCAAGCATTTACCATGAGGTGAGCACTTGGACAAAGGTAAATATAAAGAATGTGGTCTCCGCCCAACCAGAGTGTGGACTACAGTAGGAATTCAAGTGTTTACATAAATGCTTACACGACAGTGTGCTATTGGCCTCCATGGAAAGGAAGGAGTAACTCCACTGAGGTCGGAGATTATACAGAGAAAGGCTTTGGCCGAGTGTAAGGGCAAGTATTCAGATGAGGAAGAGAGGAAAGGCAAGGAGGGGAAGGGCTGAGGCAAGGATGGACAAGCAAGCGTGGCATGTGGAGGCACCGTACGTGTGATGCACAGGTGAGGCTTGGGCAGGCTCTGGAAATCGAGGCTGGGAGGCAGGGCAGGAGTCAGAGCGCAGTGGGCCCCGAGCACTGTGCCCAGGAGTCTGCGCTCTGTCCGTCAGCCGGGGTCTTCTCAGTCTTTTATTATCTACCAACTGCACAAAGGATGTTTTGCACAAATACAGAGTGCCGATTTTAATTTTTAAAAAAAATCACTAACAAGTGTTTAAATCAGTCACACCAGTCATTGTCAAAGATCGTATCTTTGGCTTGATGATGTATCACATGAAGGATAGGTGAGGTTCTGTGCCTGGTCTATTTTAATTTTTAATTTCTTTTCCCTGGTAAGTAGGAAAATCCCAAACTCATTATTACAGGTCTTTGAGGATACAAACAAGCGTTTGGTGGTTATTGAACACCAATTGGTGTTTCTTCTGTCTACAGTCTCTTGATAGTCTTGATATTTTGATATTATAAAATTCTTGATATTTTTTATTTAACCATGGATAATAAATTTTGGAGAGATTTTCCCCTGAAAACTTCATTCAGCATTTTGTCCAGTGGGCAAAAAATGATCACATTTCTCAGAAGCTGAAAAAGCAATAATTGTAGTCTCAATTCCCTTTTGTTTTGTTACAGCGTTTGGCTGTGCTTTTAAAGATATGCCCAGTGATACTGTCATTTGTTCCTTTCTCTAACAAGCAAAGAAAATCATCAGGTTTTGGGAAGACCTAAATATTCATCAGTCAAGCCATTTACAGTACAGTTACATTCTTAAGAACTCCGAATAACTTTACCTCAACATTAAATACTGTTTCTTTTTCATCCTTAAATTGTTCTGTATTGGTATTATTTTGCACTTGATCTTAAAAGCACTTGATTGACTTCCAGAGGCCATGTATTGTTATAAATGATAATAGCCATGATTTGATGAAATTTTGTAAACTACATACTGGTGAAGAGGTGCAACTGGATAGCCATATCAGTAAAATCTGATTTCAGGTATTTATCCTCATTCCTCATCTTAGTAACCTTTTCAGTTACACATTCCACATTGTTAACACTTACAGAATCAGTTGTCCCGACACATAGAGTCATATTCTGTGTTTTCTCCACAGCCCAGGTCCTTGTTTACAACTAGGATATATTCCAAATGTTGTTTGCTACTTTTATTGCTATTTTTATTTTTCAATTAACCTATTTGAGCACTTGATCCATTTTTGTGAACTGGAGATATGCTTCACACTAGTGATAATGAAAATGCAAATTTAATAGATAACATACTCATTTGATAAACGAGATGAAATGACCATTGTAACCTTTATACCCACATATGCGGTCTTTGAGGACAGGACTAAGAACTTGCTAAATCAGAAATTAGGAAATGTATTAAAATTATAGTTAATATTATATCAAATTTGAGAAAAAATACACCAGATTATTTTATTTCCCCTGGAAGACTTTACTGTCACAGACCACTTGGGAAGGACAGTGGTGTGAGGATCTCACTTGAAAAATAGCTGCTGTTGGTGATGGGGGGCCATTGAAGAGTGTTCAATGGGAGAGTGACTGGTCAGGTTTTAATTTGACCATGTGCAGATTAGAGGTGGAGGAACTGGAAAGGGACACTGGTTAGGAGTGTGTTTCTGTGGCTTAATTAAAACAGCGACAGTGGAATGGAGAGGAGGGTGAAAGTGAAATGATCTCTAGGGAGTAAAATCAGCAAGAGTGAGCTCAGCACAGGAAGAGTGGCTGATGGCTGTCCCCAAGCAGTCCTTTTCCCTGCCACCCATTACCCACCCATCTTCCGGACAGCAGACTCCCTTGCTGGCCTCCCGTCCAGCAGGACTCACTTTTCTCTTGTCCAAAGACTCCCAGGCTTCATCCCTTTCTCCTCAGTGTGCTTTTTCACATGTGATCCAGCCAGGACTTAACTACCAGGCACCTGAAATGAGGCTGTTTTGGGGGCATGGAGTCCCGGAGGGTTTTTTTTTTTTTTGCTGAGCTCTCAGCCACCCTGGTTTTTTGCCTCCTGCCTAACCACTCAACTCCCAGGCCTCAAAGATCTACTCAGGCTTTCCTGAACCCCTCCAACTCCCCCAGCATTGAAATGCAGCTCTCATGATCACTTCCACCCTTCAGCCCTTCATGGCTCAGGAGGAAGGAAAGTAATGTCTCAACTCAGAGTCTATTTGACCCACACATTTTTAAGAGAAAATTTTTGTAATCTTTATTTTTTTACTTATAGAAATGTTTTAAATCGTGTTATTATTTTGTCCTCTCCACCCTGTTCCCATGTGATTTTCTAAATAGGGCTTATTTTATTTTCACAAATCAGAAAAATGCAGACACACAGGCAGAAAGATGAAAACCGTCTCCTTATGACGAATGTATGGTCAGCCTTGGGGCTGCTTCCCAGAGTCAGAGCAGCTGAATTAAGAAAAAGCACAGGGAGCTTTCTCTGTACCACCATCTTGTTGTGCCAGAATTTATCCCTGTAAACTTAATTTTTAGGTCATTATAGATTTGAATATAGTCATAAGAAATAAGAGTGATCCTGTATACTCTTCACCCACTTTCTCCCTGTGGTAACATCTTGCATAATTGTAGTAAATATTATAACCAGGAAATTGCCTTGGATAGTATCCATCGATCTTATTCACAAGTTTTACATCTGTTATTTGGTGTGTATGTGTGGTGTGTGTATTTAGTTCTCTGCAGTGTTGTCATGTGTAGGTTTGTATATCCATCACCATCACCATCAAGGTACAGAGCAGGTATCCCTTGTGCTGCTCTTTCATAACGAGTCACACCTCCACCCCCAGCAACCACTATGCTTTCCAGGTCTTCGATTGTATCATTTCAAGAATGTTCTATAAATGCCGTCATTCGGTATGTAACCTTTTGAGATTGGTCTTTCATTCATTGTAATCTCCTTGAGATCCAACTAAATTATGTTTATCAATAGCTTGTCCCTTCTTATTGCATAGTATATTCCTTGGTATGGATGGACCACAGCATTAAACCATTAACTTGTTGAATTGTTGAAGTGAAAGTGGAAAAGTCACCAACAATAGAGGCAAGGATTGATTCTTTATGGGCGCTTTATTCAGATGCTGGCAATCTGAGAAGATGGCAGGTTATGTACCCTAGAAACCATCTTAACATTTCAAACAGACCTTTTTTTATAAAGAGAAGAAAAGGGTAGGTAAGGGGTTTGGAATTCAGGAAAAAAGTAGGTAAGGGATTTGGAATTCAGGGGAAAAGGTTAATCAGATAAAAGTCCAGTGATTTTCCTAGCATCCCTTCATCCGCTGACCAGCGATTCTTTAGCCTCAATGGCTAAGGTACCATCTCGATCGTTTGCAGTCCTTCCGGGACGCAAAGGTTGAATTGTTTGCAGGCCTCCAGGAGTCAGGGTAAGTTTAGTCATACATTCCAGTTCCTGGAACAACAGCTTTCTACATGCATTAATCACTAAGCCTATTAACTATAAATAAAACTTATTTATTATTAAAACTTATTATTTTTAAAGATTTTATTTATTTTTAGAGAGTAAGGAAGGGAGAATGAGAGAGACCTGGCCTGTAACCCAGGCCTGTACCCTGACTAGGAATCAAACCAACAACCTTCCACTCTGCGGGATGATGCCCAACCAACTAAGCCACAAATGTCAGGACTAAAAAATTTTAACTCTTGAGTTTCCCCATCAGAAGGACATTTGGATTGTTTCCAGTTTTCAGAGTTGAATTTTGAAAATAATTTTCTTAGTTTCTTTAAAAACAGATTTTTGTTGCAATCAGTGAAACAATACAAGAAAATAAATACAATTAATTATCTTCCTGCTGTCTCCCCAGCAACCAGCTTATTCTTACACACTTTTCTCTCATACAGATATGCAAATACTAGAAGGAAGTTTTTGTAGAAATATGTGGTTTTGTGCTTTACACTACAATTAACTTCTCACTTGAAGATACATTATGACGTCCCTCAGTAATGGATGCAGTGTAAAAGAATAGCTTTCCATTTGATATTTGAAAGACCAGAACTGGATATGGTGGTGTGTCAGGACTTCCCTGCCCCTCCCTGCAGAGTATAACTGTTAATTCCGGAAATAACACAAGAGACAACCAGAGAACTCTGAAAGGTGAACTGGTTAGCGACACCAGCGCTGGAGCAATGATGTCGAGGGAAGGTGCTTATAATGCTCCACTTAAAAGAAGAAAGCGACCTGTACCCAGCATTCCCTGGCCCCCATCCCAGCAGTAGAAGGTAGCCCAGGTGGAAGGAGAGCCCCACCAATGCCAGCTGAGCTGGGCAGCCCCACCCAGCAAGGGGGATTGGCTGACACCCAGTAGCCAGGCAGTCCCCTGTGTAGGTTTGGCAGCTGGGGAGGCACTCTTCTTAACCTCTGATCTGAGACCCTCTTTCCACTGAAAGATAGCTAGTGCCCTAGCACTCTCCTTGCCCTTTGGACCTGAGAATCCCCTTCCCCACCGGACGCCAGGTGGCTGAGGGCAATGGCAAGGGAACTTTCACCAGAGCCAGTTCCTGGCTCAGAAAGCCTCTTTGTCCCTGTGTACCTGGAGGCACCAAGCAGCTGGCTTGCAAAACTCCTTTGGCTTCCTCAGGCAGCACCAGCAGGAACCAGTGGGAGTTCCAGTGGCTCCAGATAAATCATACCAGAGTGACACCACAAAGGCTCTGAAAATTAAGTGTCATTGGAACCACAGCCCACAAAAGTAAGCCAAGCCCACTCATCAAAGTTAAACTTAAACAGGGTGACTATCTCTTAAAATATTGAATATAAGATTTAAATAAGACCCAGAGTCTCCTAACATAATAGCCAAAATGTTCAGGATATAACTGGAAATCACATTATACCAAGAGATAAGACAAAATCAGAACTTAAATGAGAAAAGACAGTCAGCTGATGGTGACACTGCAATGAATGGATATTAGAATTACTTGACAAGGATTTTGAAGCAGCCATCATAAAACTGCTTCCACAACCAATTACAAACTCACTTGAAACAAATTAAAAATACAGAAAAATCTCAGCAAAGAAATAGAAGTTATAAAAAATAATGGAAGCTATAGAGCTGAAAATAACAAATTTTAAAATTTTGCTGAAATCAAGTGTAGAGTGGAAATGACAGAATAGAATCAATGAAATTTAGGATAGAATTCAGCCAATCAGGACAGAGAAAAAGTTGCTGAGGGGAAATAAAAAGATTCAGAGCCTGAGGGACAATAACAAGAGATACACCACTTATACCATCAGAGCCCCAGAAGGGGACTGAAGAGAGAAGGACTGAAAATATCATTCAAAGAAATAATGCTCCAAAACTTCCCAAATTTAGTAAAAAGCATAAACCTACCAATGCAACCAATTGAGATTTATTTTTAATTTATTAATTTATCCAAGTAGGATAAATCCAAAGAAATCCATGTCAAGACACATCATAATTAAACTTCTGAAAACTAAAAGACAAAGAAAAAATCTTGAATGTACCAACTCAAATGACAATGAATTTCTCACCATAAACTATGGAGGCTTGAAAGAAGTAAATAACATCTCTGACCAGTGTGGCTCAGTTGGTTGGGCATCATTCCACAAAGCAAAGGTTGACAGTTCAATTCCTAGTCAGGACACATGCATGCCTGGGTTGCAGGTTCAAACAGAAATGAATAATAAAAGAAGGGATGTTGGAGCAGCAGGAAGGATGAACAATGGAAAGAGCAGAAATATGGGTGTATATAATAGTTATTAGAGGGACCTAAAAGAAAGGGAGTTTTCCCACTTCACTCAAAGGGGTAAGACATTAATACAGGTAGATTGGTTAAGTCACATGTATGTTGTAATACTCAGAGCCACCACTAGAAACATTACACAGTGATATACAGGGTCTAGCACCAATAACGTCCCTTTTTTATTGCAAAATCATAAGCATGTAATTCTGTAACATAAGAATATCACACTCAAGCACACGATATGACATTTTAGGAAAACTATAAATTATAATAATAATAATAATTATTATTATTTTGGACACATGTCGTTACCCTATCACTACACCCAAGCAGGCATTACTTCTGCTGGACTCTGTATGCAAAAACACAGTAAATATTAAATGATACAGCCAGTGTAGAAAAGAGTATGGCATTCCTCAAAAAAATTAAATTAAAATTGTCTTATAATTCTACATAGAATTATCAGCAATTCTGCTTCTGGGTATATACCAAAAAGAATTGAAAGCAGAGAGAGTCCTAAAGAGATATTTTTATATCCATGTTCACAACACCGTTACTCATGATAACTAAAATGTGGAAGCAAGTGTCCATCGATGGATGAATGGATAAGCCAAATGTGGTATATTTTTACAATGGAATATTATTCAGCCTTAAAAAAGGAAGGAAATTGTGCAATATGCTACAACATAGATGAACCTGGAATTCATTATACTAAATAAAATGAACCAGTCATAAAAAGACAAATACTGTATGATTCCACTTACATGAGGTACTTTGTATAGTCAAAATCACAGAGACAGAAAGTGGAATGGTTGTTGCCTGAGGCTGGGAGAAGGAGAGAACAGAAAGGTGTTTAGTGGGTATAGTTTCAGTTTTGCACGATGAATAATTATAGAGATGGATGGTGGTGATGGTTGCATAACAATATGAATGCACTGAATACCAATGAACTGTGCCCTTACAAATGGTCAAAATAGTACATTTTATGTTATATGTATTTTACCACAATAAAAAATGGAAAGAAAAAAACTATAAATAAATCAAGATGAGATTCTAAAAAAATTTTAAGTAACCCACAGGAAGGCAAGAGAAACAGAGGAAACAAACAAAGAATGGCAGATTTGTAATAGCCCCAAACTGGAGTTGGCCCAGGCATCTGCCAACAAGTGAATGGGTAATTAAACTGCAGAGCTAGGGATACACACAGCCACCTGGATGACTTTCGTGGGAATTACATGCTGAGTGAGAAAGTCAGTCCTAAAAGGTTCTATTCTGTGTGATCCTTACTATATAACAGTCTTGTAGTGACAAAATTATAAGGCTGGAGAACAGTGTTTAAAGAATAAGAACGGTGGTGAAGAGTTTGGAAACTATATAAAATGAAGAATTTAAAAAATTGGAAAGTTTTGACCTGGCAAAGAGGAGATATAGAGAAGACATGAAACACTGACTTATAATGGCTAGTTTCTCATTCCAATTTTACTCTTTTTACTCTGGTTCCCTATGGTGGTTGGAATTATTTTCCAGTGATACTGGTGGTTGGAAAGCAGTTAAAACTTCTAGGAATAGGTACCACGTGATTGTTTACCATCACTTTGAAAATATACAACTAACTCATCCTGGGAGACTGGCCATTACCTCCCAAACCAGATGCCAGAAATCCCCAGTGCTGCCACCAGAGAGGTGCCTCTTCATACGTGGCAAGGCCCTAAGTAAACTCTTTCAGATTGGACTAACAGAAAATAAGGTAAGAAAAGCACAGACACGAGTATCATAAAAACATTTCTCATAAAGTAGTATAAATCTCAAATAGTCTTTAATCGCTACCTTTATTTTGCTATGTTAAGCCAAGATATAATATAAAGGGTGAGAAAAAAATTAGCTAGAAATAACATTTTTTCTCATTGAGCTCAGCTTTTTGCTGTCACGGTTCTAGATTGCCATGCACTCTCTTACCCTCCATGCTTTCAGGAGGTTGAAGGTTTTGCTGGCATAAACTGGCCCATGCTGCTGGGCGCTCTGGTGCCTTTGTGTCCAAACGGGGAATAGCTGGTTTAAAGGCCGGGGCCAGCCGAGACCCTACTTTCTTCTGTCACTTTCCTAATGTAGAATCGTTGCTGGAGAGCACCCTCAAGACTGTCTCTGTTTATTCTTCTTTTCCTAATGGAGATCAGAAATGGAAGAAAGGGAGAAAAGATCAACGCTGGTGTCCTAAATAGGTGGATTTTCTTTTCCGTCAGTGGAATGTCCCAGAAACTAATATGCTTAATGGCTTCAGAAGGCTTGAGCCAATCTGTGTCTTGAAGAATCAAACTTTTTTCCTTTTGTAAACATTTTGGACACATTTGATCCAACAGATCTTAAAGATATACTCTGTCTTGTTTTCCTCACAGCAAGCTTTGACAGAGCTGGAAATCCTGAACTAGAGGTGGCCTAAGGGGCTCAAAGGGGAATTTTTAGAGCACAGAACTTCCACGGCGTTTACATCTGTAAAACTGTGAAATTATCTACACTAGGTGGCAGCAGAGATCTAGATTTGATTCTAGACCCGAATCTGATTGATTTTTTTTTTCAGTTTGAAATGTGGTTGAGGATGAACTTTAATCCAGATTAGTCTATACCTGTTTCTCTAGTTGTGAAATGAAAGATCTACTTACTTGTAATTCTCCTTACAGTCCTCGATCCAGTGATTGAACAAACACGTACCATCAGAAAAGCAAAGCCCTTTGAAATCCTGCCTTTCACTTAAGTATGAACATTTCTCACACATTATTGCTAAAATCTGAGCTTTTAACATTAATTTTAAATTGCATTTAAAAATGAGAAATCTGCCCTGGCTGGTATAGTTCAGTGGATTGAGGGTCGGCCTGTGAACCAAAGGGTCCCTGGTTCGATTCCTCAGTCAAGGCACATGCCTGGGTTGCAGGCCAGGTCCCCAGCAGGGGGCGTGCAAGAGGCAACAGCACATTGATGTTTCTCTTTTCTCTCCGTTCCCCTCTGTCTAAAAATAAATAAAATATTTAAAAGAAAAAAAATGAGAAATCTAGTTAACGTTATTAATGAGGCTGTGGATGTGGATGAGGTCACATCAATCTAGGAACTTGGTCAGTAAGGTGGTTCAGAGGATTCCACCAATATTGATTCTAGAAGCAAATGAGAAAGGCAGAAAAACTAAATGAAGGAGAAAATAAAATAAAAATGTTAGCGTGAAGTCAGGTAGATGTCTTTTTATGTACTTTTACTATTTTCACCATTGACCTTCATATGACCCTACCAGCAATACAGCCCATTTTACAGTTGTTGAGACTGAGGCCCAGAGACTTTATGCTCAAGGTGACAGAAAGAATGACAAAGCTGGATTGGAACCTGGATTTTCTGTAGGTTAGCCTGACATTCACTGTATCATGTTGTTTTATCAGGAAGAATGTGCAGCAAATCCCTGACGGATGACTCACTAGAAAACATGTTTGTATAAGACTGGTCAATAAAACAGATCTGAGATGGGTAATTTATATGTCACATAATCACATCAAATCAAGATTTTAAAAAACTAAACAAATTATGGTCATGGATTCAGACTAAAAAGATAAGTTTTATGAAGGATGAATGCAAAGTCTGAAGTTAGAAACAATTAACTGTAGAAGTTCAGGATGAGGGAGAACATGTGAAAAAGACCTCAAAATTTTAGTATTGTGCTCAATATGGGCCAACTATGTGCATGTATAGCCAAAAAGTCAATGGACTCTTAGATGTTTAAATGGAGAGAGCTAACAGTCCTTTTAAAAAAAAAATTATTATTTATTTATTTTTTAGAGAGAGAGGGGAAGGGAGGAAGAGAGGGAAAGAAACATCAATGTGTGGTTACCTCTCACACGCCCCTCCACTGGGGACCCAGCCTGCAACCCAGGCATGTGCCCTGACCGGGAATCGAACCGTCAGCCCCTTAATTTTCAGGCTCTCACTCAATCCACTGGGCCACACCAGCCAGGGCAGTAATAGTCTTATTTGTCACTTTATCAGCCCACATGTAGACCATTCTGTTCAATTCTGGGGCATTTTTTTACAGGAACAGTGTTCAAAGAATAAGAAAGGTGCCTAAAGAGTTTGGAAACTATATAAAATGAAGAATTATTATAAAAATTGGAAAGTTTTGACCTGCCAAAGAGAAACTGCAGAGAAGACATGATACACTGACTTACAATGGCTGAAAGTAAATTATAGTTATTCTGTAGTTCCAGGAGTCAAAAGTAGAATTAATGGAAACAGATTATAAGGAAATAGATCAGTATCAGTGACAGCAGAAAAAGAATTAAAATAATTGATTGTCATCTTAGAGTTGTTCTGTGTAGGAAAATAACCCTGGTGAGCTTCTTTGAGTATGGAAGGTGAGCTGCCTTTGGTGTGGTCAGAGTGGAGAAGATACAAAAAACTAGAGCTCAATATTCCTCCCTAATAAGATTAGAGGAATTTTTAGGTCCCCTGTAGAGCTATGGGAAGAAGGGAGAGGAGGGCTGGCAGAAAAGCAGCCTGACAGAAAATGTAGCCCCTGGTGGGACACCTGAGTGAGAAATAGGCTGAGGTGGGGAATGGCTGAACAATTTCTCGGAGCCACGATCCTTAACGCTCAGTTTGGCGTTATTCCCTATTGTCTTGCTGTAATTGCCCTCAGCTGCTACTAACCCTATAGTAAGTCTGCCACACACAGTGACTTAGTGTCCTGAGGGTTCTGAGGGAATGAAAAAAGAGGAATAAGGTTCGGGATGGTGTGAAGTGACCAGTAAGAAAAGACAGTGAAGGCGGGTGCTGAGGTGTGAGCAAACCAACTCTAGCCTGGGCTGCCTCGATTAACATTGGTGTCAGGGAAATCCGTGAGAACAGTGGGGCAGGGAGCCCAGAACTGCCTTTCGTAGGTATTAAAGATAAAGGTGACTTTAGCAGGTGGAGGGACTGGGGATGTCTGGGTCACACCAAGGGAGACTTAAAATTGTCCAATATAAATTGGCGAGCTCCCCATCACTAGAAGAGTTCTCTTGGTAGCATCTGTTAAAGGTGTCGTAGAGAGAATTCTTATGTTGCTTAGGAGGCTGCACCAGATGAACTATAAAAATCCTGATGAACGAAACTCACTTCCTTTCCCTCTACCTGCCTTATTATGTGCTTTCATTTAAAGATCAACTTTGGGTTGGCAAGAATTTAGTGTGCCTTAATATATTAATACTTAAATAACAGATTACCTTTTATAGGTCTGATTCTGCTTTCCCATCCATCCATTTAACAGGTATGTGTTTCATTTTAGGCATTGTGCCTACCCTTTGTAGGGACACGTTTGTAAATTAGACATGATTCCTGGCATTTTATGAGCTTACATTTTAGCGTGCACTAAGCTTATTATAGCGAGTGCTGCCTGGGTGAGGAATTTGGAGCAGTGGGAATAGCGCCCGTGAATCTGGAGACCTTTGTTCTCACCCCAGCTGTTGCCGCGGGAGCCTAGGGAAGGCACAGTCCCTCTGGTCGTCTCTAATTACTCATCTTTAAAGCAAGGGGGCAGAACTCCTCCAGATGTTGCAAACTCCAAAGCCGATAAAGTTTATGCATGTAACATAAGACCATGGAGCAAGAAGATGTTATGACACCTTATGTGGAATTCTCTAGAAAAACACTTTGCCTCAGGCACATGACGCTGTTCTCTTACACCACGAATTGTATTCACTCCCATTTTTTTCTTGAAACAACCTTCAGGATGTTTTGTTCCCCATCCCACACTGGCAGAGTCACGGCATAGGGGTTTTAGCACCACACAGCACACTCCACCGTAACTGTCTGGAGCAGGAAAGAGATTTATGAAAACGAAGTAACTCAGAAACGCTAGGGGGGCTGGAAAGTCAGGCCCGAGGGCTCATGCAGCCAGGGAGAGGGTTGTCAGATACAATACAGGTTGCCCAGGCAAATTTGAATTTTAGTAAGAACACACTTATGTGTTGTTCATCTGAAGTTCAGGTTTAACTGGGGATCTTGTATCTTTTACTTACTAAACCTGGCCACCCAGCCAAGGGTCTTCCCTAAATTATACCCTTAGGGGATCCCTGCTGCTGGCACCAGTGATGCTGCTCAGCCCCTTCTCTGAGCGAGGCGTACCCCACTGCACCCCAGTTTCTCCCAGCTCTGATTCTGGGGTCTCACCCTGAATCTGTTTCTGGGTGCCCAGCCTCACTAGTAATCTGGGAAGTGCAAGTTAAAACAAAAGACAGCATTGGAGAGGCAGTGTGTGCAGTGGTGAGAGCCGGGACCCCGCAGGCAGGCCTCGCGGATTGTGTCTCGGCCTGCCTGTGTCCCTCGCTCTGTGCCTCAGTGTCCTCCTCTCAAAAGTATGAGTGACAGTACTTACCCCAGTGGGGTTATTTTGAATAATGTATTTCTTTAAAAATTTTTTTAAAATTTATTTTTATTTTTTCAATTTTAGTTGACATTCAGTATTATTTTACATTAGTTTAAGGTGTACAATGTGGTGATTAGACATTCATCTGAAGTGATCTGTCCAGGACTGCACATAGTTATTACATTATATTGACTGTTTTCTCTACACTGTACTTTACATCCCTTGAACAATGTATTTCAAAATTTCCAATATTGCTTCAAAGTTTGTTATGCTCTGGCACAGAGTTCTTACTGCTCCCTTAGCAGGGTCTGCGGGAGAGTGAGGGGTCTCCTGCCCCCTAATCACCTCACCATCAAAGGGTTTACTTTGGAAACCCTCGGGACTCATCGTGTCCTATATCTTTGCTTCTGTCAACACAGGAAGTTTCTAAGTGTGTTTCACTCAGCTAGGTGATCCGGGTAAACAGCAACTGTAATTAGTCATATGGACAGTGTGATACGATAGTACACATGTGATGTGATAACGAGGGCGTTTTACCCCTAGGGTCACCCTCCCCCAGAGCCAGAACTCCAGAAATTCTACAGAATACCTGGTCAGCACTCCTCAGCTGTTAGGGTCATCAAAGGCAAAGAGAGTCTGGAAAACTGTCACGGCTAAGAGGAGCCAAAGTTACAAGGAAGTGTAATGTGGCACCCTGAATGGGATCCTGGAATAGAAAAAGAACAGGGCACAATTAAGGAGACCCGAATAAAGTATGGACTTTAGTTAATAGTAATGTATCAATATTCGTTCATTAATTGTGGCAAATATAATGTAAGGTGTTAATACAAAAGGAAGCTGGGTGTGGAGTATATGGGAACTGTATACACTCTTCGTAATTTTTCTGTAAGTCTAAAAGTCTTCTAAAATAAAAAAGTTATTTAAATGTATTTCAGTAAGGCATTTAAAATTTCTTGTAGTGGCAGTAGCTAATAACTTCCAAAGCTATTCATAATAGGTAAGAAAAGGTTGAAGATTTGCTATACTCACTTCTCCAATTAACCATTCGTGACACTGCCTTTTTCACATAAATATACAATATGAATTATCCTCATTGTCAAGATTTCAAATGACTTGTGCTGACATTTCTAAATAACTGAATCAAAACTGTAATTATTCCTCATGTTATCTGGAGGATAACATATAAATATTGTAAGATTTCCTTGCCTTAATTCTTAGCTTGACATTTTAAGATGAAGGAGTAATCAGAAAGTGACACCGAAACATTGCTCAGTATATAATTAATCTTTCCAAATTAGGCTGAAAAGCCAACTAATTGTTCTTAGAAATAAGGATAAACTTTTGAAATAGCATTCATCCCTGTTACTGCCCCGATTTTATTTAATTGGGTCACCTTGTTCAGAAATGGTAGGAACCTTTCACTCCTTGGGTCCTGGCTAAGAGCGTGTGCACGCACACAGGTTTCCACTTAGACCGGCAAAGATAAAAACATTGAAAAAAACACATGTTGATGTGGACTTCCTAGATAACAATTTGGCAGTAGTTCTCAGACTGTTCAGTATTCAGCCCTTTGACTCAATTTATTCACCGGATGCCCTTATACAAATGCACAAAAGTGCTTGTTTGAGACTGCTTAATATCATTTACTATAGAAAAGAAACGAAACAATCTAAATGTTCATAAATAGGGGACTGACTAAATAAACTGGTGCGTTCACGCAATGGAATATTATGCCGCAGTGGAAAGCATGGATGCAGATTATGTGTGCTGCCATATATATGAACTGAAAGAACACACTGACAAACTGCGTGGAAAGGGTGGCCTTATTTTTATTTTTTATGATATATACATTTATAAATGCACAGAAAATTTCTGGAAGGATACACTATTAATAGGAATGTTCTCTGGAGAACATAACTAGAGGGGTTTGGGATGGAAAATAGTTTTACTTTTTAATTTTTTGTATCTTGAATTTTTAATATAGTGCTTTGACTTTTCAATGTAAAACAAGCAAACAACAACAAAAAAAAAACTAGTTAAATCCTGTAAGTTTTCCTTTCCAAAAATGAACAAATAATTTTTTAAAAATGTAAAGCAAAGTTTTGCTGACTGCTCAGTTCTTGACTGAGAATTTTGTGTATTGAAGACAGCTGATTGCAAACCACTTTATTTCGTCAATTTTGTTTTAAACAGGATTGCCGTACCTGGGGCAAAGCGTTCATGTAGGCTGAAAAAGCGCATTCCCAGAGATATGTGCTTATATTTTTAGAGATTTATTGAATAGACTTATTACTAGGTAAATCTATGGGTGTGTTTTACATTTCAGATGTGACATTGTTGTGGTCTGAAGTAATCAACCTGTTATTACTTTAAGGTTAATAGCTTAGTTAATAGGTAGTGACAATTAAAATCATATTTTAAAAGTCCTTCCCAAAAGAGTTTTGTCATTATGTCTATATTACATAGTCCTTGGAATAATAATGCCACCAAGAAAACTCGACTCTTCTTCCAAACTAGTCTCAAAAAACAATTATAAAAAGTAAAAGAAGAGATTTTACCACCAACAGGCTAGCTGAAGACCACTTTAAGAAATTTGAATTTCAAGAAGTTTGGGACTTCTGGCAAGATGGAGGCATAGGTAGGTATGCTTTGCTTCCTCACGCAACCAAAAGAAGGACAAAAATAAATTTAAAAACAACAAACAACCAGAACTGCCAGAAAACTGAACTGTATGGAAGTCTAACAACAAAGGAGTTAAATATTCATCCAGATGGGTAGGAGGGGCAGAGACAGGCAGCCAGGCGAGAGGACAGGCGGGAAGGCATTGCCTGGGCGGGCAAGGCAGTGGCTGGCAAGCCGGGTGGTCCCATATTAGCATGCGGAAAGCCTGGAGGAACAAATGGGGAGCGAGGCAGACTGAGCAACTCAGGGTTCCAGCATGGGCAAACAAAGCCTCAAAACCTCTGGCTGTAAAAACCCGTGGGGGTTGTGGCAGCAGGAGAAACCCCCAGCCTCTCAGGAAAGTTTATTGGAGGGACCTACAGGGTCCTAGAACATATACAAACCCGCTCACCTGGGAATCAGCACCTGAAAGGGCACAATCCTCTTGTGGGTAGAGGGGGGAAGTGACTGAAAGAGGGGCAGGAATCAAGCAAGCGGCATTTTTCCCTCTCTGACCCCTCTCCCACACACAGTGCCCCAAGGCAGTGAAGTCGGTTGCCCCGCCCTGGTGAATAACCAAGCCTCCATCCCTTATAACATAACAGGTGCGCCAAGACAAAGAAATATGGCCCAAATGAAAGAACAGATCAAAACTCCAGAAAAAGAACTAAGCAACAAGGAGATAACCAACCTATCAGATGCAGGATTCAAACCACTGGTAATCAGAATGCTCACAGAATGATTGAGTGTGGACACAAAATAGAGGAAGAAATGAAGGCTATGCAAAGTGAAATGAAGGCTATGCAAAGTGATATAAAGAAAAATATACAGGGAACCAACAGTGAAGGGCAGGAAACCGTGATTCAAATCAATGAGGTGAAACAGAAGGAAGAAATAAACATTCAACCAGAACAGAATGAAAAAAAACAATTCAAAAAAATGAGGAGAGGCTTAGGAACTTCCGGGACAACTTTAAACACTCCAACATCCAAATCATAGGGGTGCCAGAAGGAGAAGAGGAAGAGCAAGAAATTGAAAACTTATTTAAAAAACTAATGAAGGAGAACTTCCCCCACCTGGCAAAGGAAATAGACTTCCAAGAAGTCCAGGAAGCTCAGAGAGTCCCAAAGAAATTGAACCCAAGGAGGAACACACCAAGACACATCATCATTACATTACCCAAGATGAAAGATAAGGAGAGAATCTTCAAAGCAGCAAGAGAAAAAGAGACAGTTGCCTACAAAGGAGTTCCCATAAGACCCTCAGCTGATTTCTCCAAAGAAACCTTACAGACAAGATGGGGCTGGAAAAAAGTATTCAAAGTCATGAAAGCCAAGGACCCACATCCAAGATTACTCTATGTACCAAAGCTATCATTTAGAATGGAAGGGCAGATAAAGTGCTTCCCAGACAAGGTCAAGTTAAAGGAGTTCATCATCACCAAGCCCTTATTATATGAAATGTTAAAGGGACTTATCTAAGAAAAGGAGGAAGATCAAAAAACTATGAACAGTAAAATGACAACTCTCAACAACTGAACCTAAAAAACAAAAACAAACTAAGCAAACATCTGAAACAGGAACAAAGTCACAGAAATGGAGATCATGTGGAGGGTTATCAGCAGGGAGGAGGAGGGAGAGAATGGGGGGAAAGGTGCAGAGAAAAGGAAGTATAAATGGTAGGTACAAATAGACAGGGGGAAGTTAAGAATAGTATAGGAAATGGAGAAACCAAAGAGCTTATATGTACGACCCATGGACATGAACTAAGTGGAGGGGAATTCTAGAGGGAGTGGGGTGCAGAGCTGAGGAGGAGAAAGGGGAGAAAAAAAAGGGTACAACTGTAATAGCACAGTCAATAAAATATACTTAAAAAAATCAGAATGACCGAAAACCACATTTCCCTATGAAATAGAAAAAAAAAAACAACTGAAAAACAGAAAAAGGTTGGAAAAGACCTTGACAAAAATCATTGAAATGGAACAAATTAATATGTCAGTCTGTGTTAATTTGTTTGAATTCAGTTTATTTGGTCATTCTGTCTTTGTGTAGAAGAGCTAACCACATTAACCAGTTTTTCTGAAGCATACTTTGCAGCAAAACTGGTTAATGGACTAGGGATTCAAAACCATTTTTAGAAGCTCATTGCTCAATATTTTCAAGACTGAATGCTTCAATTTCAACTCAGTTTTTGGTAATATCAGCATTTCATGAACAATTTTCCCCTTGGGAAAAATTAACAATCCCACACAACTAAGGAAGAAATTATTGTGTGATGCAGTGATCATGATATTACATGTTGATTTTAAATCAATGATATTGTAAATAAGAAAAAAATGTTTGGAAGAATTTGGAGCAAATATACATTAAGTTAAAAAAGCATGGTAAAGAACTTCTATTAGTATTTCAATTTTATAAAACAAAAAGCTGTGCATATATACATTTTTAATCATGGAATAATAATAATCCTGTTTCCAACTCCAGTTCGTCTGCCCCTCCTGTACCGAGAAGCCGCCGAGGGCTTTGGGCTGCTGGGAGTGGCGCGGGTTTGCGTCTGCCTGGCCTTGCGGAAAGCACATGGTAGTCAGCCTAGAGGGCCGCGCGGGAGGTCCTGGGCACCTTGTGAGAGGATGTCTGCCCTGGCCCCATATAGAGCGTCTGGGTCTGGGGGACCCCCGAAAACCAAGGAGTCGAACAGGTAGGCTGAGTGGGGGGCCTTTACCTGAAAGAATGAAATTAGTGGTGGTTACCAAGAGAGATGGAAGATGGGTGCTGGGAAGGTGACCACTAAATCCACTGTGGGAGGCAATCATTAGTGAGGGTTGACCTATGAGTATTTGGGGACAGGATCTGTCTCTTTAAAGTTTTTAAGAAACCCCTGTCAATACTGCCTAGATGAAAATCACCAGGACCACATATGGGGCTGAATAGTTGAGCTCATTGCCCCTTGCAGAGAAGGAGCGTGCTCCTGGTGGGACCCCGGGGGGTTTCAGTGAGAGGGTGCTACAAGGACCTTCTGGCAGAATTTGCACCGGCGTTAGGTAATTTTAATGGAGGTTCATGGAATTGGAGGTTTGATCTGGGTTGGATGTTATGTTCCTGTTGGAGGCAAGGATAATTCTATGATTGGATATATTAATAAAACTGAATTACAGGAAGGGGAGCCCAGAATGGAGCTACAGTTGTAATTGGTAAAGCAGCAGCACTTAACTCCTATTGGCTGGGAGAGGGGGTGGTTGGTATTTTGTGTTTCGGGTGGTGTTCGGGTTTTATCTATGTTCAGACATGATTCCCAAGTGGTCCTGTCTGATGCTGATGTTCTGTGAGATTGTCTGTGTTCACCAGGAGGACAGCGAGACTTGGCCGAGGGTGCCAGGCCAGCCTTTGGGCATCAGGCCCTGCTTTCTTCTGTCTCACCCACAAGTTTGACACGTTTTGTCAGACTAATGCCACCCTCAAAGTAACAGCAAGTCTTTATCTACGCAACCAAATCCTTAGCATGTTGGTAGCCTTTCTTATCTTAAAAGTCAATTTTTTGTTTTTAGCAAATGATGTATAAAAGGGTCAACACAGCAAAGTGTTATCAGTCAGTAGTTTAGTAATCACTTAACATTTAACCAGGGTTATTTAACAGTCAAACGACAGCAAGAAAAGGACTCAAGACAAGCAGACAGAAGCCCACAATATGATGCCATGCATTTTCTATGGTACATGTATACATCTAAAAATACACAGAAGATATTCTGGAAGGACACACATTAAACCAATAACCATGGTTACTTTAGAGCAGCAGGGAGACCAAGACTGGCAGTGATAACCAAAGAGAAGCTCACTTTTAAAAAAGTAAGAGTTTATTTTTGGTTTTAGGTTTATAGCAAAGTGAATAGAAAGCATGTGATTCCCATATACCCCCTTCCCCCACATATACCCCATTATCCACACCCCCCACTGGAGTGGTACATTTGTTACAATCAGTGAACCTGCACTGACACACCATAGTCACCCAAAATCCATAGTTTACTTTATGGTTCACTCTTGGTGTACATTCTATGTGTTTGGACAAATGTATAGTAACATGTATCCATCATTATGGTATTATACATAAGTTATGGTATCAGAAATGAAATATTGTGGGAAATGATTTGTAAATATTTGCTAAATTGTTCTTTAACCTGGTGTGATAGTGCACCAATAATGTGCTCTTCTTATTTTCAAGCTTTCTCACTAAGTGCTAGTAGGTTTCTGACTTCAGGTATATTTTCTAGCCATTGTGAAATTAAAGAGTGTGGGGCATCAATTTTTCTGTTTCTGTAATGTTTCTTCTACTTAGTCTCCCATCTTTAAACTGGCTCTACCCTTGTACATTTCAATTCCATTCCTGGGAACTTCCGAGACCTTTTTTTTTGTTTTGCTCAAGTTCAGAGTTCTCAATCTGAGACCCACAGGGTTCTCGAGGTATCTCTGGGTAATTAAACAGGCCTGTAAACAGATGGGGGAAATATAGTATATTTATTTTCATTAAACTGTAATTTAAATTTATCATTCCTTTCAATTATTATGAGACATGCAAATGTATAGTTCATTGGCTCTTAATATTCTATTTAAATTATACATGTAAGCCTTAGTTTGTCTTAAATACTCACCTTTTAAAAACTTTTTAAAACTTCAACTGTATACAAAGATAGGATAGTATAATTAACCCTCACACACTTCTCACCCAGCTTCAACAATTGTCAGCACCTCCTAATCTCATTTTTGTCTCTAGTCCTGTCGCCTTTCCCACCCCACTTTGCCATGGAATTCTTTGGAAGCAATTCTCAGACATCATATCATTTCATCCATAACACTTCAGTATGTGTCTTTAAAAGATAATTCTTTAGTGAAGCACAACCATACTTACTACTTTTAACAATAATTTAAAAATATTCAATTAGTGCATTCAGGCCTCCATCCACAGAGTCAACCCAACCATATGTCAAAAATATTCAGAAGAAAATGTTACAGTGTTGCTGATGTATGTATACTATGTAGTTAGACATTGCGTCTGTACTGAAGAAGTACAGACTTTTTTGTCATTACCTGAGCAATACAGCATAACAACTATTTATGTAGCATTTGCATTGTACTAGGTATTATAAGTAATCTATAGATGATTTAAGGCATATGAGAGGATGTACATAGATTATATGTAAATACTGTTATTTTATATAAGGAACTTGAGCATATGTTGATTTTGGTATCCTAGAACCAATCCCTGCAGATACTGAGGGACGGGGACCGAAAGTCACTCAAATTTATTGCTATGCCTCTAGAGTCTCTTTTAATCTAAAGGATCTATGGGTTTCCCTCTTTCATTCTTGCAGTTTATCTGTTGAAGAACAAATCATTTTTTCTTCCAGTTAACAAATAAATTATTGTTTGCAGTTTATTTGTTGAAGGACACTTGTGGAGTTTTTCCATTCTAGATTTTGCTGATTACGTTCCTATGTATTCTCTTCGAAATGGTAGTTAGAGCTAGAGTAGGGTTTCCAGGTAAAACACAGGACTCCCAGTTAAATTTGTACTTCAATTAAACAGTGAACACTTTTTTTAGAGAAAGTATGCTTCATGCAATCTTTGGTCTTGTTTTTTTTTTTTTTAAGATTTTATTTATTTATTTTTAGAGAGGGGAAGGGAGAGAGAAAGAGAGGGAAACACCAAGGTATGGTTGCCTTTTGGGCGCTCCCTGCTGGGGGCCTGGCCCACAACCCAAGCATATGTCCTGACTGGGAATTGAACCAGCAACCCTTTAGTTTATAGGCCGGAGTTCAATCCACAGAGCTACACCAGCCAGGGCAGATCATCTTGTATTTTTATTTGTTAAATTTGGCAACTGTAATTTAGAGATTTGATCACAATTCAGCTTTGGTTTTGGCAAGAATACATTAAATATAGTGTTGTTTCCTCAGGAGACACATAATATCTGGTTGTTTCCCTTTTTGTGATGTGAAGAATGATCCATGCGTTCAGGTTTTGTCAACTGGATGCATCCA
Organism: Mormoops blainvillei; assembly: GCA_004026545.1. Lineage (NCBI taxonomy): Eukaryota > Metazoa > Chordata > Mammalia > Chiroptera > Mormoopidae > Mormoops > Mormoops blainvillei. The sequence goes on along the minus strand of PVJD01003022.1, from coordinate 19,765 downwards.
TTGTTAATATAACCCCTTAGCTTTTCACCTGATGGTTTTGGCAGGTGAAGATCATTGCCCAGAATCATTACTTTATTACGGTTTGCAGAATGATGCTATTCTATCATTCTTTCTGTATTCATTAGCTAGTATTCTTCTATGAAAAACTACTCTCCTGTACAACTTATGTAGGAAAGTTAAGCTTTTTCCTTAAATCTGAATATTGCAAGCACCTAAGAGAGAGCCTTATAAATCTAACAATAAAATCTTGCTAGGGATTTAGATAACTCTTATAAGTCCAATAAATCAAAATATATATTTAGTAAGATAAAAATCTGAAAACATTTCTATATGTTAAAAATCAAACATCTACATTTAGAAAATCAGATTTTTCTGCATTTAAATGTTGATTGTACACTTAATTAGTTAAACCTTTCTAAGGATTACAATTTAAATTATATGTTGAATTCTCTAGTATATCAGATTGTCTGACATGTTTCATTCAAACTACTGAATACTGAATAAAGCCTATAAAAAGAAGGACAATGATTATACACCTTTTCACATCAGGGTTGACACAGTTTATATAAAAACTTTTATTTCCTTATCATTTATGTGTTTATTATTTATACCTTTCTAGGATTGCAAACTCACTTATCCATTTTTAAAAAAATCCTCACCCAAGGATATGTTTATTGATCCTGGGGGGCTGGGGAGAGAGAGAAAAAAAAATGAGAGAAACATCAATCAGTTGCCTCCCATACAGGCCCTGACTGGGGATCGAACCCATAACCCAGGCATGTGCCCTCACCAGGGCTCGAACCCACAACCTTTCAGTGTATGGAATGATGCACCAACCAACTGAGCCACGCATCTGGGCCCTCATTTATCTGTTTAAGGGGACCTCAGCAAGCATCTCAAGCTTGTCACCCACCCAAGAGAGATCCAGTGCAATTGGCCAAGAAGGTCAGCCAGAACATGGGGACGTGGGTCCTCCAAAACATCGATGGACAAGCTCAGGACTTTCTCCGGGTCTGGCGTTCACCTCCACATCTTTGAACTGGAGTTCGTTATAAATTTCTTGACCCAGTGCAGCATACATTTTGGTCATCTTTCAGATTCCATCCTTACCTATCTTTACTTTCTAATTTAGGAAGATGGAATTTGGTACCTCTTCTCTTACCCCCAACTTGGGTTGCAGCCAATCTTGCTGCTGCCTACCTGTTAAGAGCTCATTGAATTCTGTACTCTACTTTTTGTTTCTGTATCCACCTCATCAGCCCCCGTTTCAGAGTCATTTGTTAACAAATCAAACTTAGAACTCCAAATAAAATGTGAGCAGTGTTCCCTGGTCAAGTTTCTCATTCCCTTTTTCTTTTTTTTTCAGTTACAGTTAACATTAATTATTATTTTATGTTAGTTTCCAGTGTACAGCGTAGTGGTTAGATATTTATGTAATTCACAAAGTAATCCCCCCAATAGATAATCCTAGTACCCACCTGGCACCACATATAATTATTACAATATTATTGACTACATTCCCTATGCTGTACTTTACATCCCCATGACTATTTTGAAGAATTTGTACTTTTCAATTTCTTCATCTTTTTCACCCAACCTCAAAGTTTCTCAATTCTTATTGATGTTTTTCAGATAAAGAAGTAGCCAGTGAGAAATTAAGCAAGTGTCTGTCATGATAAATTTTCAGTTGAAAAGCCAAGACTATAATTCAGGACTACCTTTCCACCATATTACTAAGTTAGAAGTACTAAGTTAGAAGTAGGCAATCCATGACCTGACACTGGTGTTTGGTATACATCTTAGTTGTCCCAGGTGGATGACCTGTCTACTCTAACTTTCTACCTTCTACCCTTCCATTCCTTCATATCTGTAGGTGAGAGGTCACTGAAAAGAGCTCATTTACACAAATACTGTGGTGCAACAATTGATTGTGACATCTGCATACCTTGAACACAAAAGTATCTTTACAGCTATTGTTCATTCAGTTGTATAGAATGCTAACATCCACAGATTGTTGGAATGGGCCTTGGGGCTTTTGGGTAAAGGTATTGTTTAAAGTAACCTGTATTACTTCCTTTACTCTTAAGCAACACATTCCCAATCTAAAGGTGGAGATTACTAAAGTCTCTCAGCTCAGGTAGCCCATTTCATTGTTGATTTAGCTTTGTCTTATAGAAACATTTGCAGTTTCTATTACATTTGAAATAATCTATTCTGTAAACAACTAAATGTAAAAAAATTATATACTTGCTAAATTCTATATATGTAGTAGCTTTAAGAATTCTGTATACTGGTACTTCTTTAAAAAGAGAATGCAAGTTAGAATCTAAATTATCGCATTTTAGCTTGAGGCATTATTATTTTCATAGGAGTGACTATAAAAAGATGACTATCACTTTTATTATAATAGATTCTTTTTTCCCTCATAGACTCTGATGATTTTTTAAGACTTTGTCATTGGGAACCTTGTGCGTGATCTTGGAAGCGTAGTTTGAAATATCCCAAAGAAGTAAGCCAGCCATGCCTCTCTCAGCTCACAGAGCGGAGAGGCCATAGCATCCATTCTAACTTTTTCAAGTGCTATTTATGCATCTCAATGCTAGAGGGTTTTCGCAAACTCTCAGAGTTTCCTGTTGCTGGTTAGCTCTGGCTGAGTTGGGCAACTAATAAGCTGAGCTAATAAAATCAAGACCAGCAGTAAAATTCCATTTTCTATTTATTTGTAAAAGCGTTATTGTAGGCAGCTTACAGCATAAAATCTCAGTGCGGCAGGCTGAACTGTTGTCCCCCAGAGAAGTGTACCCCCTAATTCTAGGAAACTGAATATATTGTCTTACATAGGGTCTTTGTTTGGGCTGCCGTACAAAATGCCATAGACTGGGTAGTCTATAAACAACAGAAATTTATTTTTCACAGTTCTGGAGGCTGTCAGATTCAGAAAACTTGCTTCTTGGTCCATAGAAAGTTGCCTTCCTCCTGCGTCTTCACACAGGGCAAGGAGCGAGGGAGCTCTTTTTTTTAATAAGAGCTCCAAATTCATGCGGGCGCCACTCTCATCACCTAATCACCTCCCAAAGGCCCCATTCCTGATCTGATCACATTGGGGATTAGGTTTCAACATATGAATAATTGTGGTGGAGGGGCACAAACACTCAGTCTGTAGGACATAATAAAAGTGATTTTGCAGACGTTATTAAAGATCTTGAGATAGGGAAATTATCCTGGATTAACCAGGGTGGGCCCAGTGTCTTCACAGGCGTCCTTGTAAGAGGGAGGCAGGAGAGCCAGAAGCAGAGGAGAGACATGAAGGTGGAATCAGGTTTCGGAGTGATGTGCTTTAAAGATGGAGGAAGAGGCACAAGCTGAGAAATATGGGTGGCCTCCGGAAACTGGAAAAGGCAAGGAAACATAGTTATGCTGAAACATTGACTTTGGCCCAAAAGACCCATTTTGGACTTCTGACCTCCAGAATTATAAAATAATAAATTTGAATAGTGTTAAGCAAACAGAACAACTAGATAAATAAATAGATAACTTTGTAAGTTCTTCCCCTGCCCAGAATATATAGATTAAGGCAGGGACAAGAGAGCAAAACAGTCCTGAATACCACAGAAGGTGAATGTCCTATTTGACTGTAGCCTGTCCAGCTTTTAGAAGGAAAAATTAATGACCAAGGACATATGAAACAAGAAAAAACTTACAAAAGCTAGAACTGTAGCCAGGATTGCTGGTCATGCAGATAAGCAATTGATATTGATAAGGCAGATGTGACAATTGCTGCCTTAGGAAAATGATGACAGTGTAACCCAAGGTCTACTTTCTTGCGGGTAGAATGAGCCTTCATTAATTCTTTCTCTCAAGCTCTTTGTAACTCTTTATAACTCTGCAGTGCTTTTAAAGTTAATACTTTAGGCCCTGGCTGGGTAGCTCAGTTGGTCAGAGCATCATCACAATATGCCAACGTTGTGAGCTCAATCCCAGGTCAGGGCACATGAGGAAGCAACGAGTGAATGCATCAATAAGCGGAACAACAAACCGATGTCTCTCACCCTCCCTCTCTCTCTAAAGTCAATCAATGAATAAAGGTAATACTTTAGGTTTAAATATATCTATTATGAGAAACCATAAAATAAATGAAATGATACTAATGGAATGTACTTAAGGAAAAATCCTAGACTATTACTTCTCCACATGGAAGCAAAAAACTCCTGTTAACGGGTAATATGGGTCAATCAATTTGTTAGGCTCTACTAGTTTTAGCTAGAAATGCTTTTCGAAAAGTATTGTTAGAAAGAGCCTTTGCTTTGTAGGAAAACACTTGTCTTTTAAACTATATGAGTTCTAAAGATCTCATGAGAGGAGGCTTGGTTGATCAGCGTTTGAGTATCTAGGTACTAACTGGGTGCATTTATTGAGTGTTTAGTGTTAATGATTAACAACATTGTTAACATTGTTAATTATGTAATTACTATCATTAGGTAACTAACAAGATATTATCAATAAGATAAATGTTCTTAGTAGGAAATTGGTCCTTAACTATGTCTCTCCTTTTCTCTGATTTATTTTAAGGGATAAATATTTGGTTGCTTATTACTCATTGAATGACTCTACTACCAAATTTTGTAAGCGATGTTCAATCTTGTTTAATGAAACAGTAAATATTAATGATGAATTTTTTCAATTAAAAACTTGAGATATAATTGACGTATAACATTGTATAAGTTTTAGGTGTACAACACAATGACTTTATATATGTATATGAGGTCAGTCCAGAAGGTATCCATCCAGCCATGTAATATGAAAAACTGTGACCTTTTTTTAGATTTTAATTTATTTTAGCATTTTTTTTAATTTTTAAATTTATTTTATTTTTAGACAGATGGGAAGGAAGGAAGAAAGAGAGGGAGAGAAACATCAATATGTGGTTGCCTCTTGCGTGCCCACTACTGGGGACCTGGCCTGCAGTAGGTGCCCAGGCATAATTCCCCAGGCATGTGCCCTGACTGGGGAATTGAACCAGTGACCCTTTGGTTTGCAGGCTGACATGCAATACACTGAGCTATACCAGCTGGGGCAATTTTATTATTTTGTTTTTTAAATTTTTAAAAATTTTAAGTGTATATTTATTTAATCCAATATATCCAGACTTCGAATTCAACATGTAATCAATATAAAAATGTGAAAAATTACATTATTTTCTTTTTTGGGGGGTATATTTTATTGATAATGCTATTACAGTTGTCTCATTTATTTCTCTCCTTTATCCCCTCCACCCTGCACCCCATCCCATCATCCCCACGCCTCTTAGTTCATATTTATGGGTTGTGTATATCAGTTCTTTGACTTTTCAATTTCCTGTACTATTCTTAGCCTCCACCATATACTTTTTTTTGGTCAACATTTTCCTGCCATCACTTTCCCCAACCCCAACCATCCCTGCCTCCCACCCTCAAATCTTCCCCCATTTGGCTTTGTAGATGCTTCCTTTATGTATGTTCCTTGATGACCCTTCTCTTTCTTTTCTCCCATTATCCCCCTCCCTCCTCCCCTCTGGTTACTGTCAGTCTGTTTGTTTGTTTGTTTGTTTTTATTTCAGTGTTGCTGGTTATATTTTGCTTGCTTGTTTATTTTGTTGATTAGATTCCACTTATAGGTGAGATCATATGGTATCTGTCTTTCACCACCTGGCTTATTTCACTTAGCATAATGCTCTCCAGTTCCATCCATGCTGTTGCGAAGGGTAGTAGCTCACTCTTTCTTTCTGCCGCATAATATTCCGTTGTGTAAAGGTACCATAGTTTTTTGATCCGCTCATTTGGGCATTTGGGGATCCACTCATTTGGGCATTTTGATCCACTCATTTGGGGATTACTGTTGGGCATTTCAGTTGCTTCCAGTTCTTGGCTATTGTAAATTGTGCTGCTATGAACATTGGGGTGCATAGGTTCTTTTCAATTGACATTTCAGGACTCTTAGGGTATAATCCCAGCAGTGGGATTGCTGGGTCAAAAGGTAGTTTGGTTTTTGGAAGAAATTCCAAACTGTTTTCCACAGTGGCTCCACCAGTCTGCATTCCCACGAACAGTGTACTAGGGTTCCCTTTTCTCCACATTCTCGCCAGCACTTGCTGATTTGTTTATGATGGCCATTCTGACTGGTGTGAAGGGGTATCTCATCATGGTTTTAATTTGCATCTCTCTGATGGCAAGTGATGCTGAACATTCTTTCATGTCTCTGGGCCCTCTGTATGTCCTCCTCGGAGAAGTGTCTGTACAGGTCCTTTGCCCATTTTTTAATTGGATTGTTTGTCTTCCTGGAGTGGAGTCATGTGAGTTCTTTACATATTTTGGAGATCAAACCTTGTCTGAGGTATCATTGGCAAATATATTTTCCCATATGGTTGGTTCCCTTTTCATTTTGCTGATGTTTTCTGTAGCCAAGCAGACACTTCTTATTTCGATGAAGTCCCATTTGTTTATTCTTTCCTTTATGTCCCTTGCTCTTGAGAACATATCGGTGAAATTATTGCTGCATGGAATATCTGAGATTTTCCTGCCTGTGTTCTCCTCCAGGACTTTTATGGTGTTGGGACTTACATTTCAGTCTTTTATCCATCTTGAGTTTATTTTTGCGTGTGGTGTAAGTTTGTGGTCAGATTTCATTTTTTTGCATGTAGCTGTCCAGCTCTCCCAACACCATTTGTTGAAGAGGCTATTTTTACTCCATTTTATGCTTCTGCCACCTTTGTCATATATTAATTGACCATAGAGACGGGTTTATTTCTGGGCTCTCTATTCTGTTCCATTAATCTATGTATCTGTTCTTATGCCAGTGCCAGACTATTTTGATTACGGTGGCCTTATAATATAGTTTGATGGGAGGTATTGTGATCCCTCCTATTTTATCCTTCTTCCTCAGAATTGCTGCAGCTATTTGGGGTCATTTATGATTCCATACAAATTTTTGAAATGTTTGCTCTATATCTGTGAAATATGCCATTGGTATTTTAATAGGGATTGCATTGACTCTATGAATTGCTTTGGGTAGTATGGACATTTTGATGATGTTAATTCTTCCAATCCATGAACATGGTATAGGCTCTCATTTATTTGTGTCTTCCTTAATTTCTTTCTTTAGGGTTGTGTAGCGTTCTGAGTAGAGGTCTTTAACTTCCTTGGTTGAGTTTATTCCTAGGTATTTTATTTTTCTTGTTGCTATAGTAAATGGGATTTTTTCCCTGATTTCTGATTCTGATATTTCATTGTTGGTGTACAAAGATGCCTTCAGTTTCTGAATACTGACTTTGTATCTTGCTGTGTTGCCAAATTCACTTATTAGGTTGAGTAGTTTTTTGGTGGAGTCTATAGGGTTTTCCATGTATACTATCACATCTTCTGCAAATAATGACAGTTTTACTTCCTTCTTTCCTATTTGGATGCCTTTTATCTCTTTTTCTTGTCTGATAGCTGTGGCTAGGACTTCCAATACTATGTTGAATAGAAGTGATGAAAGCAGACATTGTCTTATTCCCGATCTTAGTGGGAAAGCTTTTAGTTTTTGCCCAGTCAGTATAAGGTTGGTTGTAGGCTTCTCATATATAGCCTTTATTATGTTGAGGTATGCCCCCTTTATTCCCACTTTGCTGAGTGTTTTTATCATAAATGAATGCTGTACCTTATCAAATGCTTTTTCCACATCTATTGATATGATCATGTGATTTTTGTCTTTCCTTTTTTTAATGTGATGTATTATGTTATTGATTTGCGAATATTGTACCATCCTTGCATCCCTGGGATGAATCCTGCTTGATCATGGTGTATGATCTTTTTAATATGTTGCTGGATGCGGTTTGCCAATATTTTGTTGAGGATTTTAGTGTCTATGTTCATCAGCGATATTGGTCTGTAGTTTTCTTTCTTTGTTGTGTCTTTATCTGGTTTTGGGGTTAGGATGATGCTGGCCTCATAAAAAGAGCTTGGGAGTCTTCCCTCTTCTTGGATTTTTTAGAATAGTCTGAGAAGGACAAGGGTTAGTTCTTTCTTAAATGTTTTATAAAATTCTCCTATGAAACCACCTGGTCCAGGGCTTTTGTGTGCCTGGAGTTTTTTGATTACTGCTTCAATTTCACCAGCTGTTATTGGTCTGTTCAGGCTTTCTGCTTCTTCTTCATTTCAGTTTTGGAAGATTATATTTTTCTAGAAATTTGTCCATTTTGCACAGGTTTTCAAATTTCTTGGCATATAGTTAGTTGTTCATAGTACTTTCTTACAATCCTTTGTATTTCTGTGATATTAGTTGTACCTCCTCTTTCATTTCTGATTTTATTTGTTTGTGTCCTCTCCCTTTTTTTCTTGATGAGTCTGCTTAAATGCTTGTCAATTTTGTTTATCTTTTCATAGAACCAGCTCCTGGATCTATTGATCCTTTGAATTGCTCTTCTAGTCTCAATGTCATTCAGTTCTGCTCTGATCTTGATTATTTCCTTCCTTCTGCTCGCTCCAGGCTTTGTTTGTTGTTGTTTCTCCAGTTCTTGTAGACATAGGGTTAGGTTGTTTATTTGAAATGTTTCTATCTATTTTAGGTAGGCCTGCCTTGTTATGAACTTTCCTCTCAGGACTACCTTCACTGTGTCCCACAAGTTTTGGACTGTTGTATGTCCATTTTCATTTGTTTCTGGAAACTTTTTAATTTTTTCCTCTATCTCATTATTGACCCATTCACTGTTTAATAGCATATTATTCAGTCTCCATGAGTTTGAATGTTTTTGAGTTTTTTTCCTTGAGGCTGGTTTCTAGTTTTAAGCCCTTGTGGTCTGAGAAAATGCTTGTTATGATTTTAATTTTCTTAAATTTGTTGAGGCTTGTTTTGTGTCCTATCATATGGTCTGCCTTTGAAACTGTTCCACGTGCATTTGGAAAGAATGTGTAGTTTGCTTTTGGGGTGAAAGGTTCTGTATCTATCAGTTAAGTCCATTTGATCTAATGTGTTGTTCAGTTCCACATTATCCTTGTTGATATTTTATTTGGATGATCTATCCATTGTTGACAGTGGGGTAGTAAAATCCCCTACTATAAATATGTTGCTGTCTCTATCTTTCTTGAAGTCCTCCAGGATTTTCCTTATATATTTGGGTGCTCCTATGTTGGAGCATATAGGTTTACAATGTTTATGTCATCTTGGCGGGATTCGTCCTTCTGTGCCTCTTTTTATGGCCTTTGTTTTGAAGTCTATGAAAAATAGTGACATTTATTGAAGAACATACAAGATACAGGAAACACTATACATAGGACAGTGATACCTCAGTCCCCTTCAAAGTAGGCACCTTGGGACCTCACACAGTTCTTCCAATTGTCATCAGCTACCCTGTCATGTTTTTCTGAATCTCACTGATGGTCTGAAATCTCTTCCCTTTGAAGTGTGATTTTAGTTTTGGAAAAAGCCAAAAGTTATAGGGTGCCAAATCTGGGCTTTAGGGGAGCTGAGTCACCTGGGTGATTTGTTGTTTTGCTAAAAGCTGAATGAGACATGATGCACGAGTGGTTGTGTTGTCATGATGAAGCTGCCTATCACCAGTTGCCCGTAGCTGTGGACTTCTGAATCATCCAAAAAGTTTCCGTGAAGGAATATTCAAGGTTAATGCAAAATTTGATGTAGATTTGTTGCTCTACTCAGTCATTTTGAATGCAGTGGCCACATGGTATACATGCTCATCAATGACGTCTACCACCCTCAGAACTAGTACAGTGAAGTTGTCATTGTTCATGCTTGTGAATTCCAGTCCACCCTCCTTGGCTGCCAGGTTACATTGATGTCACACAAACTGTTCTCATTATATTAACAATGGCTGGACTTTTTCCAGACAGACCTCGTATATTGTGAAATGATTAGTTTAGTTAACATTCATTACCACACATAGATATAATTTTTTCCTTGTGATGAGAACTTTTAAGATTTACTCTTTTAGCAATTCAAATATGCAATACAGTATTGTTAACTACAGGGTAGAGTAAAAGTAGATTTACTTATTCCTATGGAAAATAATACAATAATTAATAAATAATAATACAAGAATAAACTCTGCTTCATGTATTTACAACCATAAACCTACTTTTGCCCCACCCTGTATTGTTGCCTTGCTGTACTTCACATCCCCAGGACTTACTTATCATATAAAGTCTGCATCTTTTTACCACCTTCAATGGTATCTTTTTCAACAATAACCTAATGGAGATAATGTGTAGTCTTTCCATTTTTATTCTAATAGAATGTGTAAGGTTATGTGTGGTGATCGTAAGAATAAAGCAATGGAACAGGACCATCGAGGAGGAAAACTGCCTTTCTGAAAAGAGGAGAGGAGAGGCCCTTGGTGGATGTGTGCTTTTCCTCCACCCCCAGGTTGGGTGCCTCTCACCCACCCTTCCTGGGCTTGCGTCCCCTCCCAGTATGGTCTCATCCATGTGGTATCTCCTCTTTCGCTAGACCATAAGCTACCCAGGAAAAGGCCCACTTTTATCCCCTCCATATCCTCAGACCTGACATAATCCCAGGCACATGGTAAGTATTTTAGTTGAACAACAACAAAAATGTAGAGCAAAGCATAAAGAATTATCCAGAGGAGCCCTGGACGGTGTGACTCAGTGGGTGAAACATTGTGCGGTAACTGAAAGGTTGTGAATTCGATTTTGATTAGGGCGCATACTTAGGTTGCAGGTTCATCCTCGACAGGGGTGCAGGTGTACACAACACCAACTCTGGACATATATGACACCCAGTGGGTCCCCGGTCTGGGTGTGTACGAAGGCAACCAATTGATGCTTCTCTCTCTCCCTTCCTCACTCTCTCTCTGAAAAAGCAAATGAAAATGTCCTTGGGTGAAGATAAAAAAAAAAAGAGAGAGAGAATTATCCAGAGAAAAGAAAATTAAAGTAGGAAAGCTGTTTAGAATCAGTTTTCTGCTTTTTAACACCAAACCAGAGTCTGGATATGGGAAATTTCAAGGGGTCACATTAGCAGTTATAAACCAAAATCTACAGGTTCTTGCCCCTGAGCATTTCTAAGAGCTTCCAAGACCAGGAGGGTTGTGGTGGTGGAATCTCATCTGTGTGTGCACATGCACAATCCAATTGGCCCTGGAGGGTATCCGCTTTTTGGGATCTGGAGATGGGCACAGGCCTCCTCCCTTCCATTCATCAGTCCCCAGTTCCTATGTTAGAGCTGTGCTTGGGAAAGCCAGTTGCTCACCATGTCCTACTGCTGTTCCCACCAGCTCACACCAGGGTTCTAGTGAAGCTCTAGAGCCCTAGAGAGACCAAGGCTACCTCACGACCTGAGTGTGTGTCTTCCTGCTCTCTGATAGAGAGGGCCCAAGCTGCTACTCTACTGTCTCCAATAGCCCTGCTTACACCAATCAGATGAGCCATTTCCTGCCCTAGAATGCAGAGTGGGTCTTGGATTGGGCCTGGGGCCCACTGCGGGTGAGGTAGCTGGGAGTACTGGGGGTGACTAAGTTCTGTGGCTAAGGCTTTGTTTTCAGCTCAAGCATTCAGCTCTGCCTCCCCTTCCATCAAAGGTAGCCTCTCCCATAAGCTTCTCAGCCCTTCATGCAAATAGCTACCTGGTGTTCTGGCTGCCATCTCTTTTCTTCCCCTAATGTTGCCAAGGTGTGCCTCGACGTAGCTGAGTCTCAGTGGTGGACAGAATTTAGACTCAGGCTGGGACACCCCTCCTTCCCCAACTAGCATCATAAATTTGACAGTGAAGTTGGGTATGCATTTTGATTGTTCTGTAAGCTGCTCTTAACTGTTAATGCAGCTGCATCATTAGGAAGACAGGGGCAATCTTGTTGGCGAACTGAGACCGTCTCCTTCCTGGGGTTATTTTGCACTATGAGTGCTTAGTTGGCAGTATTCCATTTATGTTAGATGTTATTCCTTTTGTGGTATATGGGGTTTGTATTGTGCATTGTCTGCAAGTTTCTTGGGATTCAGGGAGTGACTTGCTCAAACATAGCTCAGTAACAAAGGGCTACTCATATTGATGAGAATTGAGGGATGTTGTGTGGGTTCTGGAGACAGACTTGTTCAAATCTCAGCTATACCACTTTCTACTTGTTACCTGTGACATGTTACTTGACCTCTCTGTGCCTCTCTTTCCTTATGGGGGTAATAATAGTACCCACTTCATAAGGCGGCTGTGAAGATAAAAATGAGTTAATTAAAGTCCAGAATAGGCAGATATGGATAGATAGTATATTAATGGTTTGTAGGGGCTGGGATGCCTGGGGGAACATGAGAAGTGATTATTAATGGGTACAAGGTTTCCTTTTGGGATGATGCAAATGCTGTAAAATTGATTGTGATGATAGTTGCTCAACTCTGTGAATATACTAAAAATCATTGAATTATATATTTTAAATGGGTGAGCTATATGGTATGTGAATTATATCTTTAAAAAGCAGTATAAAAATGAATCACATAAAATGCTTAGAACAGTGTCTACACAAAGTAAGAGCATCATAAATGTTAGTTATTATTACTGTTATCAGTAGAATGTGTCTTCCACTGAGCTTAGAGTCTATTCTGCCATTACAAGCCATTACCCAAGTCCTTTCTAAGGGTTCCTTCTAAGGGTGACTCTTGGTTCTTGCATTAGGGTCCTCCAGAGAGAGAGACCCTGTGCGTGCATGTGTGTGTGTGTGTGTGTGCATGTGTGTGTATCACAGACATATTCATAAGAATATGAGAAAATAACAATGGTAATTGCAGTCCTCATTTCTGTAATTGGTCACATGTTTGTAGCTGGTATTTATAACTGTCTTCTACTACCCATTCTGCATTCCCTTTGCCTTCAGCAATCACCTCAGCTGGTCATGGTCTTCCAGCTGTCAGGGCAACTCAACCTTCCTTCTGGAAGGGTCTGGGCCAGTAGTAGTCCTGCCTGGATTCGGTTGTTGTTGTGTTCCCTTGACCTTGATCATAGGGCATAGTAATATACAGAGACGCCCTACAGGACCTCCTGGATTGCACACATTCTCTTCCTTATGTTCACTGTGGATTGGCAGTCCCTTTTCCCCTTGGTGGTCAGGATCAAGCACCCAACATTGTAACTCCTTCTTCGTCTGTCTGTTCAGAGGTATGAGGAGGCTAAAGTGGCCAGGAGGCAGGCTTAACTTCCAATTCAAAGGAATCATTGTCAAATATCTTGGTGGAAGAATTTCTCCCTCTGGAACTAAGACTTCTAGGCTAGCAGAGTATAACGTTGTAGGGACAGGAAGCAAAGATGTTGCTAGTGGGTCACTAGGGGTAATAGTGAGTGGTGCCACTCCCACCCATTTCTGCCCCTTGATTCCTGGACCAATGAATGTAGGCTGTTGGAGAGACAGCACCATATATTATACACTGGCTCAGAGCATATATAGCCTTCTGGACAACCTTGCCCCAGCCCTACAAGGTATTGCCACCTAGCTGGCACTGTAACTGAGTCTTTAAAAGGCTGATCCATCATTCTATCAAGCCAGCTGCTCCAGGATGGTGGGGAGCATGGTATGACCAATGAATTTCATGAGCTTTGTCCCATTGCTCCACTTCTTTTGCTTTGAAGTGAGTTCCTTGATCAGAAGCAATGCTGTATAGAATACCACAATGGCAGTAAGACATTCTGAAAGTCCGTGGATGGCAGCTTTCGCAGAAGCACTGCATGCAGGGAAAGCAAATCTATATCCGGAGTAACTGTCTCTTGCAGTAAAGACAAAACGCAGCCCCTTCCATGATGGAAGTGGTCCAGTGTAATCAGCCCGCCACCAAGTGGCTGGCTGAGCACCCATCCAGAGAGAAGTTCTATATCAAGGACTTGGTGTTGGTCAGTTGGGCCCTCAGCAGTGGCTGTAGCCCGGTCAGCTTTGTTGGGTAGCAGTAGTTCACATTACTGAGCTCATGCAAAACTTCCATCCCTGCCACCTGGCCACTTTCTTCATGAGCCCATTGGGCTGTGACAGGAGTGGATGGGGAAGGAGGCTAACTGGTATCCACAGTGTGGGGCATCCTGTCCACTCGCTTATTCAATTGAGGAGGCTCCATTCAGGTCACTTTTGGTGAGAATTCACATGGACACAAATATCTTCATATTTTTTTGCTCATTCAGAGAGGTCCATCTACATACCTCTTTCCCCAGATATCTTTGTTACCAATTTTCCAGTCATGTTCCTTCTAAGTCCCTGACTATCCACCCAAACCATGGCTACAGACCGAATTTGTATGTAATTTCATGTATGGCCATTTCTCCTTCCCAGCAAAATAAACAACCAGTTGCAGTGCCTGAGGTTCTGACCACTGGAAGGATTTCCTTCCACCATTGTCCTTCAGGGAGGTCCCAGAAAGGGGCGGTAGTGCCTAAGCTGTCCCCTTTCCGACGGTGCCCACGAAACATGCAGAACCATCTGTAAACAAGGCCTGAGTCTTCCTTTGTCAGCTGATTATAGGGAACTCCCCATGACACCATAGATGCAGCCTGGGAGAGAGAAGGCAGTGTAGCTGGAGTGAGCACCATGAGCATTTGGGCTATTTTGTCCTATGACTTGTGCCTTCAGGGCCTGCGCCGGCCTGATCACATATACACCACTTCCATTCGATGAGGAAGTGTTGCTGTGCACACCCACTTAATGGCTCGGTGAGTCGGATAACCATCACCCAGCTTATGATGATGAGCAGCTCAGGCTGCATGGGAACTTGGCAGCCCATGGTCACATTCAGCCTCTACTAAGGCCCAGTAGCAGACCAAGAGCTGTTTCGCAAAAGAAGAGTAGCTATCTATGGGTGATGGCAGGGCCTTGCTCCAAAATCCTAAAGGCGTTGTGGCTCACCCTTCCTCCACCTTTTTGTTATATTTGGGGTCTCAACACATTGCACGATGCCCACCCACAGTGGTGAGGGTGATCTTCTTTACTCAGCCTGCTGATTCAAATGCTAATTGCTTCCAGAAACACCCTCATAGTCATACCCATAAATAATATCTTACAAGCTATCTGGGCATTCCTTAGCTCACATAAGTTGACATGTAAAATTAACCATCCCACATGGTAACCATTAGCCACATGTAGCTGTTTTACATTTAAATTAATTAAAATTTAAAATTCAGTTTCTAAATCATACTAGTCATATTTAAAGCGCTCAGTAGGCAGTGGCTACCATGTCAAACAGTGCAGATACAGAACATTTCCACCATTGCAGAAAGTTCTAGGGGACAGCATTGCTTTGGAGGATAAAACCAAGGTATGAAATCATTAGCTGACTTTACAGAGAGCACAGGACAAGCCTGTAGAAGCATAAAGAGAAACACTTTTCTCCTAATCCCAGAATATTAGTGTGCAGGTGACAGAGGGCCAGGGAAGGGGGTAGTGTTTTTAGAATTTCGGCTGACCTCTTTGGACACGCGTAGTTTGCTATGTGCTTGCAATTCCAGTTCCTCCCCAACATCATTATTCTCAAAAGCTTCCTACACAGTTTCCGTCTAGTGTGGAGGCTCCCAACTTTGTTTATAAAGTTGCTAAACCTTCTGAGAACCTGATGTAAGTATTATGACCCATCTCCACCCCACCCAGTTCATTTTTCTATGAATTGAATGAAGTACTGTGGTAAAGATTGGAAGATACGATTGTAGTTTATGACCCTGCTTTAGGCAGAGTCACTCATCTGCTTCCAAAGACAAAATTAAAACGAGTAGGTAGAACCCTTAGATCTGAGTTTTGTGTGAGTGGTCAAGAACTTTTCAGCTAATTTTGGTAGTGCTCTCATGGCCCTCTATAACAATAATTATTGCTAACACTGTGTATCCGGCACTATGCTAACTGCTTTGCATACTTTATTTAATAATAGTCCTCCACATACAGACAGCCCAGAGACATATGAAAGGACACTTAGCATCACTAGCCATCAGAGAGATGCAAATTAAAACCACAATGAGATACCACTTCACATCAGTCAGAATGGCCATCATAAACAAGTCAACAAAAAACAAGTGCTGGTGAGGTTATGGAGAAAAGGGAACCCTAGTGCACTCTTGGTGGGATGCAGACTGGTGCAGCCACTGTGGAAAACAGTTTGGAGTTTCCTGAAAAAACTAAAAATGGAACTGCCTTTTGACCCAGCAATTTCACTGCTGGGATTATACCCTAAGAATCCTGAAACTCCAATTCAAAAGAACACAGGCACCCAAATGTTCATAGCCGCACAATTTACAATAGCCAAGAATTGGAAGCAACCGAAATGCCCAACAGTAAATGAGTGGATCAAAAAACTATGGTACAGCCCTGGCTGGTGTGGCTCAGTGGGTTGAGTGCTGGCCTCCTATCCAAAGGGTCTCTGGTTCGATTCGCAGTCAGGACACGTGCCTGGGTTGCAGGCTATGTCCCCCATAGTGGGCGTGCAAGAAACAAACTGATGTTTCTCTCCCTTTCCTTCTCCCTCCCTTCTCTGTAAAAATCAAAAACAAAACAAAACAAAACTATGGTACATTTATACAATGGAATACTATGCAGCAGAAAGAAAGGGAGAGCTACATCCCTTTGCAACAACATGGATGGAACTGGAGAGCATTATGCGAAGTGAAATAAGCCGGGCGGTGAAAGACAGAACCATATGATCTCACCTATAAGTGGAACATAATCAACAAAACAAAGAAGCAAGCAAAATATGACCAGGAACATTGAAATAAAAAAGAAACTGACAGTAACCAGAGGGGAGGAGGGAGGGGGATAAGGGGGAAAAGAAGGGGAAGGGTCATCAAGGAACGTGCATAAAAGACCCATCAACAAAGCCAAATGGGGGAAGGATTGAGGGTGGGAGATAGGGATGGGTGGGGCTGGGGAAAGTGGCAGTGGGAAAATGTTGACAAATAAAACCAAACCAAAACAAAAAAAAAATAGGAGAAAGCTAAGAACAGTATATGAAATTGAGAAACCGAAGAACTTACATATACAACCCATAGGCATGAACTAAGAGGTGGAGGGATAATGGGATGGGGTGCAGGGTGGAGGGGATAAAGGGGAGAAAGAAATGGGATAATTGTAATAGCATAATCAATAAAATATACCAAAAAATTAAAAAAAAATAACAGTCCTCCAAAGAGATTACTGTTACTAACTTCTCTTTACAAATGAGGAAGCAACTACAAGTTATAACCAGCAGAATCAAGATTTAGTTCTAGTTCATCTGAATCCAGAGCTTGTGCTTCGAACCATACTGTACTTTTACTTGATCATGTGTTTGATATTGTTTATTATTCTGTGTTGGGTTTGACTTCATTATTGTGTCTCCTCCAAGGCTGGGAAGTTCTTACAGGACAAGTTCAGTGCCTTTCTTACTAAAATGTGTAATTGTTTTTGGCTGCCAAGGCCCTTCCTATTTTTGAGTTCCCTCCTCCCCCTGCCATTGTGTCAGTTTACCTCCCCACCGTGGAAGCATAAAAATGCAAGAAATACTCCTTCTCCATCTTAAGTCACCAGGGCATAGATAGGACCTGGCTTGGCCAATTACTTTTCCCACCTGGGGCAGGCACAGAATATCGAGCTGGCAACACAGAGACAATGAGATGGTTAGACCTTGTTCTTTGTGATGGTGGTGTCCAGCAGTGGCCTATGGTGGGAGTAGAGGTAGCATCCTGACCAAGTGGTTTGAGCTAAAAAGCAGTGGTTGTCTTCCTGCTCACTGGTCATCCACAGCTGCCCTGCTTCCTGTCCATTTTCCAAGCCCAGTTCTCTTGCCTTCCATCTACTTCGTCCAGAATATTATCTCCTTGTGTGGAGTTGTTTCTGCTGATGGCAACCAAGAATCATAATTAATATGGTCATTCTTGAATACCTAAAACAATAGGGCAGGGCATTAGTAAATGTTTGTTGAATGAATGAAATCTCATAAGCAGTCAACGTACCGTATAGAAGGATGGAATAAAAGGGAGAAGCAGGATAAGAATGAATATAAGAATTGTGGAAAATGAGGTGGGGAGGAATATTTCCCATTTGAATTCTTCTCCTTTTAACTTGCCAGATGTATACTTGTAATGTAGAAGCTCTGACAAAGAAAAGGCATGAAGTGACCCATCATTATGAAGTGTCATTCATAAAAGTGCAGTTAGAAGAGAAAAATCCCTTTACTTAAGTCTTAGGTGCAAGCCTTCAACTTTCTCTGAAGCTTCCTATAAATTCCACTATGAGTCTCTTCAACAACTGCTTTTTAAACACAGTAACCCTGACCCCTCCAGGTCTCCAGTTACTCAGCTCACATGGTGACATGCTTGCAGGAACTTGCCCTGTTCCTGTTTCCTGCAACTTTGATGAAGAGCAAGGATAAGTGTGGCCTTACCTTTTGTGAGTCACACCAAGACATGATGAAAGGATGTGAAAGGATTTGGTTCAGGCAGTCACCAAGAAGTATTTTATATTGTACAAGAAGTATTTTATAAAATTAAGCCTCATTAATGAACACTATCATACTCCAGAAGGCATCCAAGTGGACATTTGACTTCACAACAAATACAAATGAATAAATGAGCAATGTGAGCAAGAATGCAGGAAAATTGTTCAAAATTCATATAGAGCTCTGGCTGGTGTGGCTCAATGGATTGAGTGCTAGCCTGTGAACCAAAAGGTTGGTTCAGTTCCTGATCATGTCACATGCCTGGGTTGTGGGCCAGGTCTCCAGCAGGGGGTGTGTGAGAGGCAACCAATCAATGTCTCTCCTATACATCAATGTTTCTCTCCCTCCCTTTATGCCTCCCTTCCCTTCTCTCTCAAAAAAATTTTTTAATATTAAAAAAAGAAAATTCATATAGAAAAATATTCATCTCAGAGACTTCTGGCCAAGATGGGGGCATAGGCAGATACACTTTGTCTCCTCACACAACCAAAAGGACAACAACAAATTTAAAAACAAAAAACCAGAACTGCCAGAAAACTGAACTGTATGGAAGTCCAACAGCCAAGGAGTTAAAGAAGAAACATTCATCCAGACTGGTAGGAGGGGCAGAGATGGCAGTGGGGGCAGAGAGGACATGTGGCAAGGCAGTAGCTGGCAGGCCAGGGCTGGCAAGGCAGTGGCTGGTGGACTGGACAATCCCACATTTGTGTGTGGATAAACTGGGAGGAACAACTGGGGAGTGAGAGAGACTGTGCAACCCAGGGTTCCAACACTGGAAAAGAAAGGCTCAACACCTCTATCAGTAAAAACCTGTGGGGGATGCAGCAGCAGGAGAAACTGCCAGTCTCACAGGAGAGTTCATTTGAGAGACCCACAGGGCCCTAGAATGTACACAAAGCCACCCACCCAAGAATCAGCACCAGAAGGTCCTATTTTGCTTGTGGGTAGCAGGGAAAGTGACTGAGAACTGGCTAAGAGCCAAACAAGTGGAATTGTTCCCTCTCAGATCCCTCCCCCACATACAACGCCACGAAGCAGTGGCATGGTTACCCCTAACAACATAATAGGTACTCCGAGGCAAAAAAAAAAAAGGCCCAAATGAAAGATCAGAGCAAAGCACCAAAAGTAGAACTAAGCGATGAAGAGATAGCCAACCTAACAGATGCAGAGTTCAAAGCACTGGTAATCTGGATGCTCACAGAAATGGTTGAGTATGGTCACAAAATGGAGGAAAAAGTGATGGCTATACAAAGTGAAGTAAAGCAAAATATACAGGGAACCTACAGTTAAGGGAAGGAAACCAGGACTCAAATCAACAATTTGGAGTAGAAAGAAGAAATAAACATTCAACCAGAACA